>KZ269977.1:638844-848567 GCA_002249935.1 Onchocerca flexuosa | reverse complement strand
AAATTGTCATATTATTTAAGTGAACTGCGTAATTAAAGAATATGCGTAATTAACATTTTAAGCTCATTTAACCATAAAACTTATATTCCGTCTTTCCATCTTTTCGGTTAATTTTGATTTTCGAATGCTCATTTCATAACAATAATACTTATTCTTACTATTTTTAAGATCACGTTCATTTTAAAATCGCTTTGTTAACACTATTAATTATATGTATTGCATTTGTTTACAATTTAAATTAAAATTAAATTGCAAAATTTGCATGTTTTTCATCTTTGTCTACTAATCTTTATTCACTGATCAATAATCATGACACAGTAATAATAACAATCCAAGCTGCGAGTAATTATGCTTGATTGTGAGATAAAATTGCTTCGAAAATCCGAATTAGCTTATAGCTATTTCAATGAAATTGCTGATTTGCTAATTTAACTGAGAAGGAGAAAGCATTTCTAATCATTATTAATCATGGTGATAATAATGATAGGTCGAACACAAGCGGGTAGAATATGCTATTTACCGGATGGTTCACGGCTAACAAAGGCTATCAGGAAAGAATACCGTATGCTGACAGATCAGGAACGCAGAAGATTCCATAATGCTTTAATAGAACTCAAACGTTCCGGTGAGTACGGTAACTTAGCGCTGATTCATGGTCGCGCGTCAGTTAGCGGTGGTGCACATTCCGGACCTGCCTTTCTTCCGTGGCATCGAGAATTTATCAAAAGGTACTCTTAGTTTTAATTATTTCGTTTCATAGGACTTAATTGCCTATTTCATTTTTTTTTTTTTTTTTAAATTATTTCTTAATTTGAAGAAAAATGTTTCCTTTTTGCAAAAAGATTTGAGATCGCTCTGCGACAAATTGACCCTTCCGTTTCCCTCCCATATTGGGATTCTGTTTTGGATAGCGGATTACCGTATCCGGAAGATTCAGTGCTATGGACAAACGAATTGATGGGCACAACCAATGCACGTGGAGAAGTAACCGGAGGAGATTTCGCTAATTTCGTCACTTTTGAGGTTGGAGTTTATTTTCTTTTTATTATATTCCCTAGAATGAATTGTGGATAACTATCGATCATAGGAACATCGATAAACTGTACAATACCTTGTGTATACGATCGTCTAATTAGCTTAATTAGACAAAACTTGATGATAAATAATATTAACTTTTCACTTAATGTCGTTTGATTAAAATTCCTAACTCAAAATTTAAATGAAAAAAACAAAAAAAAAAAAAAACAGAATCATCCACACATAAGGCGTGAAGTTGGAAAACAAGGATCACCGTTCAAAGAATCAGATCTGAATTGGATCTTGCAACAAAATCGAGTGGAAAATGTTCTCGCATTTACCGCTCCTAGGCAGGTACTATTTTTGAAAGTACTTTCGATAAAGTTTTTCTATAAAAATGTTTTGCAGTTTTTAAAATTTATTACTAACTTGAAACGTTTCGAAAGATTATCGTTATGTCATTTACGAGGACTATTACTTTTTGGCTACTTCAACTTGGGCTACCTACTGTTCCCTGTCATGTGATGAATGACCTCTGTGATAGAAGGTAATATCGCAATTATCACTGCAATAAGTAATATCTGGGAATTTATTCATGATAGAGGAAATTAGCAATCCGATAATCATTTTGTTAAAGGGCTGTCGATATCATGCCAATTATAATGCCTTGGAATACACACACGGTAATGTTCATATCTTCGTCGGCGGTGATATGTACGATCCGTACACATCCGGAAACGATCCGTCATTCTATCTACATCACTCATTCGTCGATTATATATGGGAGATGTTTAGACAACAAAAACAGGTGTACTTATTTTAATTTTGAATTTCAAAAATTGAAACAATAAAATTTCAGAATAGATTTTAATTTTAAGCCTTCTGCAGTATTTATTTCAATTTTAATTTGATGGAAGAAATCGTCATAATGATGATTATTTGCAGACACGATATCAACGTGAAAATGATTACCCACTTGATAATCAGGCATGCAGTAGTGCATTACATTTCGGTTCATTTTTGATGAGGCCTTTCACACCTCTACGAAACATTGATGGTTTGAGCAATGAGTATACTGATAATCTGTATGAGTATGCACCACGACCAACTTGTCGAAGTGGATCAACCTGTGGATCGAAGTAAGCAAGATGGTACTTGTTAGAAATGAAAGTAGGAAAAATCCTAAAATTCCAATATTAAAGAATCTCGAAGTTTGTTCTAAGCAAGGTTATCACTACTTGCAGGGCAAAACATTGTTTCATAGTGTGAACATCATCGTTACAACGAAAGTCATAAGCTTCTGGTAGGAACAAGAAATGAATTCAACTCTCTTGCATTTTAATATTCATGACATTTCGAGCCTAGAATACAGTAATTGTAAGATATATGAAAGTGGCTTTAATTGTTGCTTATGTAAGAAAATGTTTCCAAGTTCTTTGTGGCTAGATATCTATTTTGTGATCGATCTCATGGACAACCTCACTGTGTGTCACAAGCTCGAATCGGTGGACGTTGCTCTGGATTTGTGTACGGTGAACAGGTATGTCATAATGGAGCATGTATTGGAGGACGATGTGTTGCGACTCCTTCCACTCCGGTATGTTGAAATTCGTAACTTTTTTAGCTTAACCAAATTGATCTATTTTGAAAGGTTTCGTATTCGCTGATTCAGAAAGAGATGACATTTCGTTAATTCCTAATTCGCTAAATTTAATAATTCAAAAGTCTTCGTAATAGTAGTCTTTCTAATTTCATAAATCTAAAACATTTTCTTTATGATTAAGCAGCGCGGTAACTTCAGATTCTAATTAGTGTGTGACTTCAGATTCAGACTACACCACTGCCCACATCAATATCAACGAAACGACCACCGGTTGTATCGGTGTTTGCAAATTGCTACAACGAGAATGAATGCTGCGAATTTTGGGCAAATCATGGCGAATGCAATCGGAACAGAGGTTACATGCACGAATGGTGTAAAGTTTCATGCCGAGTTTGTCAGCCTAATTTCAATCCTAATATCGGTTCGTTTAATTTGTATTTCTCGTGATCTTCCCAAAAATTTGACTAAATTTCAACTTTCCAAAGCGAATTAACATTTTATTAACACATCGAAGAGCTCATTCCTTTCTGCTATCGAATGATAATGAATTAAAAATAAATGACGGTACCAATATTTGGGCTAGAAGTAAATCTTTAATATTCTTATGCAGAGTTCCAAGTTAAAGATGCTTCAATACACAATTCTGTATCGATTATATTTCCGATTAAAATCAATTAATGCTAATATAGGAGTGCCACAATTCGTCATAAATTTGACTGATTTGATTTCCAATCAAGAAATTCGAAAAATAATAAAATAATTTCGTATATTTCTTTTAACGAATAATATCATTAATATCATGGCATAGATAATATTATCCAATTCATTCATAAACTTGCGTTTTAAAAAGTGATTAATTTAGATTTATAGTATTTAAATTAAAGAATGTTCGGATCATCACGAGAATTGTGAACGATGGGCAAGAAGCGGAGAATGCACGAGAAACGTGAGATGGATGAGAGAAAATTGTCGACTAAGTTGTAACCACTGTGGTCGAACGAGAGCTGAAATCTGCAGTGGCGAACACGGTAGTGGTAAGTCACAATTTGAAAGGCTTAAAAATCTTTTTTCACAAAATTTGCTTTTAAAGTTTCCAAATAATTCTCAAAGTTTGTCGGAAAATTCTCAATGCAAACTCAACTTCTTGCTTGCTTGCAAAGCTACTTGGAAGGAAAGTTTAGATTTGAAGAAAAAAAAAAGGAAACTTGATTTAATTACTTTTAGTGATAACAACACGTCGGCCACAACCTGAGAAGACAAATCTTCATTGCAATTCGCCTGGATGTTACAATGAGAATGTTTGCTGTCCATTGTGGAGTTTGCAAGGACAGTGCGCTCGAAATGCAACCTGGATTCCATGCAACTGTAAAGTGAGTTGCGGCCTGTGCATTCCAGATGACTACGATTATGGAAGTAAGTTCTGCCATACTACATTGAAATAAGTAAACAAAGTTAAAGTAGTACCTGAACATCATATTAATGGTATCCAATGCTTGCAGTAAGCTCTATCAACTTTTTTGTTTTGGGATTTTCTGAAGCAAATGAACTATGAACTATGAGGTAAGTATGAGTGAAAGAAACTATCCATTCAATCTCTGAACTCTACTAAATTGATTATTAATATAATTAAGTCCAATTTCGAATGTGATTAGTAACTGAAATCCAGTGAAATGGCGCTAAAAAAATTAGTCTCAGAAAAGTCAAAACTTTGGTTTTGTTCTCTTACCAAAATTTTATTGACAATTGTTATATGTTCGTAACAATGACATTGCTTGAATTTATTTCGAAATTTTGCAAATTTCCTATTTTTAATGAATGCTATTTTTCAAATTCAGCCGAATTTTTTCAAACGGCTCAGTCCCTTCGAATCATTATTAAGGAATAACCGATTTCCTCTTCAGATTCCATCGTATAACGCCTTTCAATAATATAATGATAAGCGTAAAACGACGTAATGATACACTAATATTACGTCTTATTTTCAGCTTGCAATGATTATCATCGTAGCTGTAGAATTTGGGCTGCGCAGGGTGAATGCGATACAAATGCTTGGATGCTGGAAAATTGTCGACGATCGTGTGATTCGTGTTTGGATCAGTGGCAATTGCGTCAAAGATGTCACACGAATTCAGACTTAGTTCTTAGTCATACACCAACTTTTATTGCGATCGATGATTACTATTATGAGGAATTGTAAACTTGTCTTTATCACTAAAATGTACGGTTGCGTTTTATTTGAGATAAATTTAATGATAGCAAAGTTGTCAGATCAGCTTAGATCATGGAAAAATAAATCGTTTGATCATTTATCTGAAAGTGTTGAGCTAGAAAGCTGGAAAAGTTTAATAATTTCTGCTTTTATGAAACCTTTTATCAAACTTTCCATGAGATTTTTATTTCTGCTTTCATGATTTTGAAAAAGGTTTCAGAAAAACAGAAACAATAAGCATTTCCAGTCTTCTAGCTTTAACTTCAGTAATAAAATCTGAATAAGCACGTAATCAGAAACACTTATGATTAAGCTAGCAGCTCCAAAAACCAAAAAAATTCAAAATCTAACTAAAATTTTGCAAAGTTATTGCAAAATTTTAGTTAGATTTTGAATTTTAAATTAAAATTTTTAGTTAAAAGGATTTAAAAGGACACCACTTCTGAAACTTGCAGCAATTTCTAATGAAATTTAAAATTTTTTAAATTCACAGTCAACCATTCCTTCCACCGATGGCTGAATTGTTCTTTACTGAATTTATGTCTCAAAATAATTGATGTTAAGGCATCTGGCTATGCATGGCAATTTATTTTGAAAAATTTAAACATGAGCAAATAAATGAAACATGCAGATGGAATTGCAAAAACAATCTGATAGGTAGACATTATTAGTTTAACTATTCATCATTTTAGGTCAATTAATCTCTTTATCTTCTTTCCATAGTTCCATAATCTTTAACGAAAATCCATTTTATATTTTTTTTAATTTTTAAAAGATTTCGTTGGTTTCATCAAAGACAAGGAAGCTTACGACGCAGCGAAATGTATCATCAGAGTGAGAAAGTTATTATTTAAAGATTTATAAGCAAGCATTGATAAATGATGAATTGCTTGATTATTTCTCTTCTTAATACCTGAATCGAAATAAAAATAAAAATTTCACTTTCAAGTTTACTTTTTAATTTTTTTTGGGAAACGCATTTCGCTTCAAATCCGACGATTTATTCTCAGATCAGAGAATATGGGAAAGAAAGGGAAAAATTGAGCGATAACAATGCTTTCCTTTGTTGCTGTCAAAATCTTTTCAAATTTGAAAAACAAAGCGATCAGTGTCGGCACTCTTCTTCCTCTCTCTTAATTACTGTGATGATCAGAGAATACATTTCACCTTTAATTTCTAATTAACAATTTCGTCCACAGATTGAAGGATTATTGAGACATCAGTTGAATGACTTTCTTCACCGTCTCGTTGTAACTAGCGATGGGCGCAGCAACGATGTTTAGGCTTGACGAAGCGGACAGAGGATGTCATGGAAGATAGATGGGATATAAAAAAGTTGAGAATCAGACTTTGAATCATGATCGTTGAAAAAGTTTTAATTTCTTATTAAATATCCTTCACTTCAACCTTTATTAAATATTAACGGAAAATTGAATATTAACGGAAAATTGAATATTAACGGAAAATTTATTAAATATTAACGGAAAATTGAATGAGAAATAGAATTTTTGCACCAACAGGAGTCTAAACCAATTTGGCAAATATTATTAGATTGTCTCTGTTTATATAAATTATTGTACTTCAGATGAAGGCAAATATTTATGATTGTTGATGTTTATCTTGAAATAATCATTCAATAAAAAGAAGGAAAACAAAATTTTGAAATTTTCAAATTACTATATATTTTTTGTTAACAGGAAAATACAAGTGCAATTTATTTCAGCAAATATTGAGCATCTTCTAAAAACATTTTTTTAAAATGTTTAGTATTAAAATATGAGATGTCCACGATGACGCAATCCTCACAATATTGCATTTGTGTATGAATAAAAGACTCCATGCAATATTTTCACAAAATCTGTAATCTAGTACAACACTGCTCTGCTATGCCATTGTGGGAATTTCAGGAAATTACGGTGATTTTCGGTTTCTGTTTTATTCAAGAAAGTCCTTGCCATCTCATCAATTTGACTTGATAACTTTTCGCTTTTTATGCATAAGATATGTATGATTTCTTCTGTCTGCACTCTAACAAGTAAGTACCTTAAACCGTTTGAAGTCAGAAGTCGGAAATTATGCCAAAGAAAAGATGATCAAATGAAAGCAACTAATTTTTTTTTTTTTTCGCTTTCAAATAAGCCTAAGGAAGCTTTCCAAATTTCTTTAATATATCTTTATATTATTGGAAACCGAGTAGATCTTTCGTTTATTCATTCTTCATCGCCCCAACTTGTTAGACTTTTTTTTTTCTTTAAAAGCTAGCCAAATGTCTTCATCATCGATGAAACTAAAAAATGTGATGGTTTATGTGAGCAAATACCTTTATTTTTAAGTGGCCTGCTGTTTATTACTCTAACGATATTTACCATTTATGACAAAAGTTGAGTTTAAACTGAATTAGTTAAGAATAATTGATTAAGTTGCGACCGATAAAATCTACGAGCTTAATCAAATTCTTGCAATCAAAAGAGATTAAATTTTATGCAAGATGAAAGCAATTATAATGAAAGAATAATGATAGTTAATTGAAGCAATTTTAGCACAAATATGTTCAAACAATCAAAGTACTGTATTGTTTAGGAAATTTTCCTTCATTATTCGCTACTTGCAATGAATGTGAATGAGTGTTACGATGAGATACTTAAATTCCATCTTTGTTGAAAAATCTTTCAGCTTTATCTTCAATACTGAAAATCGTAGACTCATGTAGATGTTCCAGCTTTATCACCACGCTCATATGTCATGTCCAGAATACTGTAAACAACTCCACTACCAAAGGATTTGCTATCTGCCATAACATACTCTCTGGACCGATACAACTCTTCAGCCCGGTTCTGCTCTGCGATTCTTTTTCATTATTTTTACGCCTCTTTCAGTCCTTCGTTAAACCTTGTCAGTTTCCGACGCCAAATAAATTCCTTCACTATCTGTAAAACAAAAATATTCAAGCTATCGAAAATACCTTCGTTATTCATCTATAAATTGTATTATAACGCAGTTTGCAGCAGCAAACTACGTCATAACAAAGCCTTTATCACACAACAACTAAACAATCAACCAATCTGCAGTTTTTCCGAACAAAAAAATTTCACGACAACATTTGAAGCAATGAATCATCTCTTTAAAGTTTGAGGGGATGAAGCCTGATTCCTTCTGTTTCCTCAACCTTTGTTTTTTTTCTCTCCTTCGTATTACTGCTTGATGGATTCTTTATTTTTATTATATCTAATCCAAAAGACTTTCCCTTCAGCTGTGCTATCTTTTCTTAATTAACATCTGACAGCTTTTGTTTTTGCAAAATTTCAGAAATGTGCGAAGAATTGAGATGAGGCAAGGGGATGGGAAGTGGTTGCTTTCAGTATTTTAGGCCTTCTTTCAGCTTTTTTTGAATTATTTTTGAAGAAATTTGATTTCAAACTTGATGTCTACTTCCACTAAAATATTTTTGGTTTAAAACAAATATTCTTTTCTAAATCTTTATCTTGGTCCACCTAATCTCTGTATTTCTTCTGAAAACCAAAAAAGTTCCGTGATTTGAATTCCTCATCATATCTTAAAAGAATAAGATTTTCTAATTGAGGCTTGTGACATTTTGCAACTATCTCCTCATATCTTAGAATAAAACAGCCTTTCAAAACTTTGCTTCTTAGCTTAAAAAAAAGAAAAAAACCGTGTTCGACAATCTCGACCATTCAATTTTGCTGTTTTAAATCATTTTATATTCATCATGTTCTCTCCGTTCATTCTTAGATAGTTTGTTCACATTACACATTGTTTTATAGCATAAACGAAATAACTTGTTGATATCCAAGTTACGGGAATGAAATTATTGTCAAATATTACTGCGACGGAAGCAAAAATTTTGAGTATTAATGGAGCAACGCGATGAACTTATTAATCACAACAAGAAAATTAATTTCTCTGAAAAAAATTTTTAGTTCATTGTAATTATGTCCTTCAGAGACTTCCGAAAGAAAAAGCAATTTTTCAAATTATTTTGTTCTTTTCAAAAAAAAAAAAAAGAAAAAAAAACGATTGAAAAAAACCGATAAATTAACCCAATATGAATGGCAAAATTTTTGAGAAAAAAAAATTAACCAGAAATTAAAATTACCATAAACGATCAATATTAAGTATGAATAAAACTGAAAGTTTGTTGATTCTACGAAGCTTTGACACAGCCGATTTAGCAACTTGGATATTTCCAAAAAATGCGACATGTCCTTTACTTTCTACATTTCTTGTTTCCAGTAACCTTTTTGCATTTCTTTCTCATACTGCTTTCTATAATGAGGAATCTCTTGTACTAATCGTTTCGACTCATATTCATGGTTCTAAAGATCTACCGCTGGAAAAAATGTTTATTTTGATTCCAGATTCTTTAATCAGTTCCTTTTATTTTTTTTTTTTTTTGAAAAACGACATGATTGTAATCAAATTTATGAAAGGACAAGAATTTCAAGAAAAACAAAAAAACAATTAATCATTACTTTGCATTAGGAATTTTTCTTTTGACAATCATGTTGATGACAAAAAAGTTGCTATTTCAAATAAAATCTGCTTCCTTGAACTCAAAAATAATTAAAAAAATTATGTAACTTTGACCGATCTTTGAAATCTCGAATTTGACTGATGGATTAATTAATCTATAAAGATAAAATCTTTTTTTTTTTCGTAAATTTTTCTTTTTTTAAATCACTTGTGAATTGGAAATGCATTATGCTCCTGGTAAAATTCAGATTAGATTTATTGCAACTTTTTGTACAATTGACCTTTTTGCTTTGGTTTAATAGCTTCAAAAATGATGACCAGTTCTACCCACTTCACACCAAACACTTCCAGTCGTTAATTTTTGAATTCTTTTTTTTAGGATTTATAATTGAAATATGGAATTTTTTAATTACCGTAATTAATGAGGAAGGAAAAAATGATTGTATTTTATCTATGTGATAGGAGAAAAAATGAATAGATAATTAAGGCTCAGAAAATAACCCTTTCATCTGCAAACATTTATAAACTTTTTTTCTTCAAATTGACTTCAAACTTTCTTTTTTAAATTAACTTTAATAATGTCTTCATTACAGAGTTAAAAACTTCAAGTGAAACTTTCCACAACACTGAATTCTAAATTCTTTATTGTTAATTTTCAAACAAAAAAAGATTTTTTCCATGAGTAAAAGTTGCGACGAAATATCCTTATTTGCATGGTACTCAAAAACTTCATATAAAATCGTCTTTGAAGCACTGATAACTCGGCAACGGAAATATAAAACTTTTTTAAAATTTTTCGAGGAGTACTATCCATTTCTTCCTTTCCTAATTCATTATTCAATTGATAAATTTCGCCACTCCTTACTGAATGAAGAAAAAAAAGATTTATTGGACAATGTCGTTGAAAGTCTGTGAGTCTTTTTTTTTTTGATTATTTTTTCTTTTATTAATCGACCAAAGTTGATAATCACTGATGAAAGGACATTTTCCTTTAACTGTTTATATTCATCGCTAATTAGCCTTTCTCATTAAACCAAAATTTATTTCTTAAAGCTTTTACAATCATTTTCTTGTATATACCGAAACTTTGAAAGATGTTTTTGAATTTCCCTTGATTTCCCATATAATTCTATCGCAAATATTGACAAATTAAACTCGTTTCGATGGAAAGTGCTCACACGATCTTTTCTGTGTAATATAAAAATTAAAAAGTGAAATATTAGATTAAAAAGTATAACATATAGTAAAGTATTATACTAGAAGATAAAATATTAAAAATTTAGAAACTTTTGAGTTTGATTGATAATCATTGAGCAATGTAACAACTAACATTATTGATTATCTATTCATGCAGCCAAGAAAACTTTTAAGGCTAATAGAATTCTGTATACTATTTCTTCAAGGTACCAACCAAAATACTAGTCATCGACAGATTGAATACTATACTGTACTTCTAAGATTTATTGATTTAAAAAATAATTTTTTTAAATCAATAAATTCTCAGCTTAAATCTTGAATTTTCGCATTCATAACAAGAGAAATATAAACAAACTTTCATGATTTTTCTTAATGGCAAGTCTTAAGATAGTAAGAATGTTGAAATTTTCACCACTTCCATTAGAATTAAGCAAATCTAAACCCATCCATTAATGTTTCAGGTATTTTACTGTACTTACTATATATCACATGCACATACTATCATCGCTGATTACTGTATTTGCATTATTAGCATGTTGTATTGGTACTCAGCACAAAACTCGTCTTGCATTCTGTGATCAAGCGCCTAATTCAGCTTTTCAAATTGTCTGCTCACAACTGAAGAAATGGGATTCAGATGCCAGGGTTGGTTAGCGTTTTGATAAATTTTGAATTTAATCTTAATTTTTTCTTCACTTCTATTATAAAGCTGAAATTTTTTTTGTTGTCTTTAATTTCAAAGACAAATACAAAAAGTTCCATTTTAATCAAGAAGTTTAACATTGATGAGTAATAAGAAAGATGAAATAGTCGAACAAATGCTAAAGAAAAAATGGATGAAATGGAAGGTTTGATGGCTTACATGTTTCTGGAAACTTTGTATAATCACTTTTGATGTGATACGATGACATGAGAATCCTGTAAATTATGAAATGGAAATAACTACTTCAGTTTTGCATCAAAGCAGAGAATTTTTAGCAACATCATTCTACTTCGCTGAATGAATCATGGTCACTTGGCAGCTCACAAAGAATCTGGTCCACTGGTCGATCTCAATGGACAAATAAATTCCAAAGTTCAACCGCTTGGACTACTTGGACTACTTGGACTGCTTGGTCCCCATGGACCTTGTCTCATAATTTGCCATCACAAGGAGTTCCAAGAAATAGTCATGATAAATCTGCGCTCATTACCAATCATCACGTCGATTTACCGACTTTAGTAAGGAATTTTACGGTCGGTACAGATACTTCAAAGAAACCGAAACGAGTGATACTCGAAATACAGCATGAATTTTCTTCTCTTCCTAGTAAGTACTATTTCTTAAAGAAGTGTAAAAGTAATTAGGCCTGTTATAGCGTTATATTTTACACTCATAGTATTTGGCGTTCCTCGAAAAGCATCTATGACCGGTCTTTTCTAGACATAACTCGAGAATCAACTCATTTCCAGAAATAAATTCTTGTTAAGTGTATCATCTACGTTATTAATTTGTATATGTTGTCGTCCCTTCTGCATTCTACTGTAATTTTTAATTTCAGGACAAATTAAGCCAATCCGTGTACGTGGTGAACAAGTGATGAATGTGAAAACACATTTTCCGCATGCGGTTTCATCATTATTATCATCACCAAAATTTGCTGGACAAGAGCAAACATCGATGACGAATCAAGGTTTCAGAAAGATTATCAATGGTGTGCAAAGGCCACCCTGGACTGGTACCACTAAAAAGGATCTCTATACGATGGAACAAGATACAGTTGGGCCACCTGGCCAACAACTACCCAACAATTTGATTCGTAAACAATTTTCATTAGCATCACAGCCATCTATGATTTCATCCAAACAGCCATCATTGATCAGGATGTCAGATAGATCCGTCGAATCATCAGCATTTTCGGCCGAAGTAGACGACAACAGACTATTTAAGAGAAATGTTAGTGTTTGAAGCAGCAAAATAATATGAAGTTAAAGCATTCATTTCTTTGAAATATTTAAAATTCTTTTCCTTTGTTATATTACTCTCAACTTGTAAAACAAGGAAAATAAAAAAAAAAAAAAATACAGTGCTCGTTGAGGCCCACAATTTTTGAATGGCGCCGTATTACAGCTCACTTAAGAAGTCTTTATTTAATGCCGTATTTCTCCTCCTTTATTTAAAAATATTTGGTTTCTTCTTGAAAATATATTTATTTTAGTCATTTTCTATTTTAGCAATCAAATATGGTGACATCATCACCCCTCACTTCAGTGTTAAACGGACGACTGAAAGCTTTAGAATGCATGGATCTCAACTGTTTGTGTCCATTTTTCCATGGTATCCATCAGTCTAAATATCATATAAATTGTCGCTGTCATTTTATTTTGATTATATTGATAGCAATATAGTGACAACGATGATAGTAGCGATTTTTTGGTCCATTATTAGTAATATATAAAATTACTTGGACGTGAGCCAATCGAAAAATCTAATGATTTAAGGTTCATTGACGAATTTGGGATGTTTTTCATCATCAAACGGGAAGGAATTTTCGATGGCTATTCGTAAAGAGTATCGACAACTAAGTGCAGATGAAAGGCAACGATTTCACAGTGCTTTGAATAGATTGAAACGAAGTGGTGATTACGATAAGATTGCAGAATGGCATTCGAATCCAGAACTAAGTGGTGGAGCACATTCCGGTCCTGCTTTCTTGCCTTGGCACCGAGAATACCTTAAAAGGTTTCCTTAACTCTCTTGTAACTGCAAAAAATTATTTTAGTTGAGGATTTTTTTCATTTATTCAAGGATGAGCAGCAAATAATGAGAACAATTCATTTTTTAGCAAATCTACGGCATATCTGTTTGAATGTTTCTTATAATATACTATGATTTTCATCTCTTATTGATGAAATGGATCAAATTGATCAAATAAAAAATGTGGGTCATATGAAAAATAAAATGAAATGATTGCCAGTAATCTTCGATTATGCAAGAAAGTTTATTGCAGATTAGAAATTGCTCTTCGACTTATCGATCCGGATGTGTCATTGCCCTACTGGGATTCAACGCTTGAAAATATGATTCCAGAAAACACAGATACAGTATTATTTAGCGAAGAATTGATGGGAGAAAATGACAGAAACGGTAATATAATTAATGGTTTCATATCTCACTGGATAACTCCTAAAGTTAGTTGTACCAATATTTTTTTTTTTTCAGAATAAAGTTTTCTAAAGTTGTAAATGAGCTATCTTAATGAGATATTGTAATGATGGATTGATGAATAAGAGATGGTAATGATAATGATAAATTTATGATGAATTGATTTTGATAGATATTAACACGGATCTATTGTATACAAAACTGATTTCTAGGGACGACACGTAATCAGGCGATTCAACCAGGAAGGACGTCCTTTGAACGAAGATGATATTCAGGCTGTGATGAGGCATTGGGATGTAATCGGTGTGCTTGCTTATACCGCTCCTCAACCGGTTAATTTTCTGGCTTTTTCCGATTTTACACAAATTATCGACTAATCATGATTTCTTTCAATAATTAATCATCCTCAAGTAGGTCAGAACTACAAATGCTAATTTCATCCAGCACATATACACGCACTGTGATCTATAATGAATAAAATTAAAACGACCGAGAATTAGTTAGCTATTGTGGCAAATATCGTTAATTTCACTGAAATAGTTTATGTAGTCAGAGATGTTATACGTAGAGTTTTGAATCTCTTCTAATTATTAACTTTTTTTTAAAATTAATTTTAAAAGATTTAGACAATGTAATTGAAAAATACAGGGATGTAAATATCCAACAGACTGGACATCACTCGAATATAGCCATGCAAATGTACTTGTATGGGTTGGTGATGATATGTTTCATCAAACAACCTCTGCAAATGATCCATTATTCTTCCTCCATCATGCTTTTGTGGATAGCATTTGGGAATATTGGCGACAATATCGACAAGTATTGGATAATTTAAATAATTTTAAATTTAACTGAATTCTTTCTTCCTCCATTTATACTACACCAGAAACAAGTTTGCATATTTCTTAAATCTCTAAGTTCAGAGAAATCAGCAATTTACAATTATTTCATAATTTGCAGAGTCGGGATACACGGTCAAGAAGTTATCCGCCAGATCTACCAGAATGTAGTGGCGAAAATCATTTTGCGCAAAATCCCATGCGACCGTTTGAGCCGCTCAGAAATATTGACGGAATCAGCAATAATTATAACGAAAAACTGTACCAATATGCACCGCGACCTGCATGCGCTAGAGGTCAGGATGAAGAGTGTGAAAGCGAGTAAGTGACAGTTTCTTCCTTTTCAACTAATTCGATTCTTTTTCAATTCTTAAATCTAACGATTTCTGACTAACTTTAACGCGAAATGTTCAAAGTTTATTGTGAAAAAGACAAAAATTAGCTTGCTTATTTTGATTGTTGTGATGAAATTAAGCAATGGTAGAAGAGACAGAATTTGTGAAATCTATTTATAAACGAGTAAAATGATGGATAGACAAGAGTTTAGCTGATCATGGAAGCAGTAAAACGTGGATTCAGATTCCTGTTCTGTGATTTATCACATGGAGACGCTCGATGTTCCACAAAAATACGTCTGGGCGGCAAATGCGACGGTTATACACATCAGGAGAATCCGTGCTACAATGGTTATTGTCTATCCGGAATATGTATTAAAGGCGCATCAGTTCATCAGAAACAAGATGAAATACTTTTTTTAATTTCCTTCATTCTTGAAATTTCAAGTTTTTCAGTTCGGCAGAAAAAGAGGATAACTTGAGATCATTTTTAATTTCACTCATATTTCCCTTCTACTTTTTAATATATAATATTTGTTGAATGTTAAGCATTTATCCTTATTTTTCATTCTTTTCAATCATGTCTTTCGTCATGTCATGTTTTAAAATAAATTCCGTTTTCTTTCTTATTTCAGACAGGTCGGACTAGTGCAAAAAGAGCCAGAAGTTTAGAAGAGATAACTGTAGAACCTACAACAACACTAATCACAACAATGACAAAAACAGATATTAAAAAGGTTCAGTTCGAAAGCAAAATTTATCTCTGTCTTTTCCTTTCATTCCTCATTTCTATATCACCGATTGGAATGTTTTTTGCTGAGAGGCATGGATCAAGTTTTTTCATTTTGGAACGGAAATTTCATACAAATCTTGAAAGAAATACTTTTTATATGAAAAAAGAGGTTATAGGGAAACAGAAATTCTTTCTGATCCAAGCCAGTGATTAATTTGCTTGAATATTCTCTAATAATCATTTGTAACATGAACGAAGAATCACTGTTTTGTTAAGCAATTAAATTCGGTAATTTACAAGCGGGCTCACGGAAAATATTGTTGTCAGTTGTTTAGTCTTTTGATTTGATTTAGTAAGTATTTTCAGGTAATCTTTCATTTCAGGAACAATGCTATAATAGTCATGAATGCTGCTCAGTTTGGGCCAGTAAAGGTGAATGTAAGACAAACGAGGAAATAATGCTGAAATGGTGTTCTGTATCCTGTCATATATGTACTCCACAATATGACACTACTTCTGGCAAGTTTTTTGGCTCTATTTATATGTTATAGGCTCAGGATAGCTTATCAGTACTACTGCTATCCACGAACAAGCAATGATTGTTAGAATTCTGAAGATGATAAATATATTACAAGAAATGAAGAAATTAGCGAGAAATCACTCTTCGCAGTACATTTCAAGTGAAGGCACTGACTGATAAGGTTAGTCACAACAAGTTCAATGTTCAGTTGGAAATCATTCCTAATATACCTTAAATACTGTGGGTAAAGAAATTATTAACCAATATTTTCTAGGATTTATGTCTTCACTTTTATCTTTTATAATCGATATTATCCTTTTACTTCACTCACAGTCTAATTATCTACAAAGATTGTTTACAGATAAAAAAAATTATTCTATCGTTCTGAATATAAATTAATGAGATTTTTGAACTGAAATTCATCCGCTTCATCTCGCTCGTAGAGTTTATCATTCCTTAACTCCTTCAACTTCTCTGTCCCATGCCTAAGGCATCTTTTTCTTGTGTATTTTATATGTAATCAAAAATGTTGTGCTTACTTTCTCATCAGTTATGCTTCGTTATTATTTGGAGTTTTATTAAATTTATTAGTTTTATTGGTTTAATTTAAATTTCAATGACTGTGCTTGTATAGAAATATTTTATTATGCTTGCATTAAATCACTTGTGCTTCATATTTCGTAATTTCTTTGCCATTGGCATAATCCTTCGATTCAGTTTTCATAGCTTCTTCAGTTGCGATTTCTGTGCTGATTTATCATATTTCCGTAATTGATGTGTCACTTAGAATTACATCTAGTAGCTGATTTCTTCTAATTAGTTGGAGTACGCAATGAAGCTGTTATATTCGAATGAGTACAGGAACTGTTTTTCAACGAGTATGTCGTCTTGCTTGCTTGAATGAAGAGTAGACATTGAATGTGTGGTCCAAGGGACAAGCGAAACTGGCGATGTGGGCTGAATCAAACGTTGAGTTAAATTCATCAAGTTCATACGACTTATAATCCTCCGCAGCATTGACAATTTCAGTTCGAATCTTCTTGCTATCATTTTGATTGAGGTCAAGTGAATGAAATGAACGCTTAGTTACAGAATGCTCAGATCGACATTCACGGTGCGCGATATGGGCTTCTGAAAATGAATGTCAGAAGAATCAGCTTTGGATGGCTGAAAATTGTCGAATGAGCTGTGGACGATGTCATAAACTACGAGTGGACATTTGTCGATTGTAGCAAATATGAGTGATTGAGCAGTCCTATGCAGATAACATATTTATATATTGGATTTTTATAAATTCTGGCATATATTTATTATTGTATTGTTTTCTCATACATTATATTATTTTACGAATTCTAATCTCAGTAGGTAATGGATAGTACTGATGTATGTAGTAGAACCTATGCTTGGCAGCATAAAAGGAACTTAGAAGATATCTGTCCTAGCCATTGTCACCTAACACTGATTGGTATCATAAAAAATTTAGGTCATAAGAGTCCATGATAATAGGAATACTGGCATTCATAGACGAAGCGAAATTCATCATGGCAATGTTTTGATAACACAGTATTGCCAATATTATCAGTCTAATTTTGCCAGTTTTATAAGAAAATTCTGTGAAGACATTCTCAGAAAGCTCCTTGTGAAAAAATTTCAAACATGAAGTCTTGCAGTTTGCACAAGTTACCTGCAATTTTTTTAGTGATATATTATAATGGGGCTGGTAATTTTGATATTTGTAAAAACCGAAATTTCCAGAATATCAGTGAAGATTCCTTATATTCTTTTTTTTTTTCCAATTTCCAATCGAAATTCTAATTTGATAACATTGAATTATAAGTCCCATTATTCACATTTAAATGACTGGAACATATGAGATTAAATTTACATAAAACTAAAAGGATCATCTCTGTCAATCATTTTCAGTTAGGCCACTTGGACATTATATATTGATCTCGAATGTCTCAAATGAATAAGTTAGAAAAAACACCGTTTTGAATAATTGGACAATTCAATTAAATATATCTTTTCATCAGCAAGCTGACTTCACAAAACTTGAGCTGTCAAATTACCCAAAACTTTTCATCAAGTCTGGTACTTATTAATTTTTACTAATGTAGCAATTTTCCGCTACTCATTCTTCAGCCTAGTTTTTAAAACGGTGAGAACTGGAATCATTCATATTTATTGTCCCAATGATCATTACCTTGCGTGAATATTCAATACTTCGAATATTTATACAAATATACTTCACTTCACTAGGGAATGTAATATATGCACAAAAAATATGTACGTACAAAGCACCATAGTTTATAATCACTTAGCTAAACTAACCAAGAACGCTTAATCCTGGCAGTTGTAAATTTATTAATTGCTTTTAATCAACCCAGCGATTTTAAAAACATCAAATTATGGCATTTAATATACGATGTTTTTTAAATAGGCTGAATTTACTCAGTTCAGGTAGACTATTCCAAAACAAATAATAGAATAAAAAACAATATAAGCATAAAACTTCTACTAAAGTACTCGAAATTTAGGATATTCAGTTTAGAGCTTCCCATAGACAATGCAACTATACGCTGAATAAAGCCAAGTATCCATTTTTTAAAAGGATATTGTGAAGCAACAATTTAGCAATTTATTGTAATCGCCCATTGGTCTTAATGCTGGCAGTAAAAAAGCCAACAAATCAACAAAATAATAATATTACGATTAATAAATGTTACAATAATATCAACATATATATGATTGTGATGTATAAAAACTAATCACAAATATAAACCTACTATTTCAGTATAGTAATCATTTAAATCATTTTTTTTTTAAATAGAAGTATAAAAAAACAAAATAAGAATATGTTGAATTTAATTTGGTCCCAAATCCAATGTTTCTCTCGTGTCTTGAAATTTTAATGCAAATAAGGATGCTGCCCTAACTTTCATGATGCCCTTAGAGATCACAAATATCAACGTATGATAAGCAATTGCAAACATATAAAAACTGACCTCCAGAAATACACAGATTTATCCAGTTAAAATTATTCAATACTAATGTGATTAAAATCAGTGATCCTCTGTTTGGGACAGTTCGCTGCCTGAAATATACTTCTAATGTTTAAATAATAGAATCGAAGTTTATTTTAAAATTCATAACTAATTAAGGCACTAAACTTCTTCAATAAAACAAGACTGAATGATAGGAATGACCACTCATCATTTATTTTTTTAAATTAATAAGACTATTGGAAAATGATTTAAAAAATTTGACATAGAAATTATTTACCGTTGACAATCACTGGATTCAGTGATGTAATAAACTCATAATTTGCAATCTCTTTACTCATAATTTAAACCATAACTATTCAAACAGTGCCAAATTATTCCTTCAATTAAAGAAAAATCCTTACATTTCTATCATACCAAAGCTGCCATTTTTCAGCAGAATACTTGTACTTGGCAAGTTTCTGACACCATTCTCGATACTTTGATTTGAACTGAGCTACATTTGTCGGTTGTGTACATTCGGCTACAATGAAAACTTAGTCTTATTATTAAAGTTGACATCCAACTTTCGATAAAATATAACGGCTAACCGATCAAGACTGCAATGATAAGCATGCCAATAAGAAAAACTAACCATCATCGACTGTAACTTCATATATCATAATATCTTCTCCATCTACACTGCATTCATAGGTACCACTGTCTATTCCAGAAACCTGAAGAAATAAAATGTACGCTTTCAGAAAGACAGTTATCATCTTTATGAGCGATATTTCAAAAAAAAAAAATTTCCAAAAATTACTGCTCAAATTTGAATTTTGACACTTACATTGAAAACAACAAGTCCTCCTTCGGTCGTTAATTGTCTCTTTTCAGATGGAGAAACTGGCTCAGTATTGAAAATCCATGATGACTGTGACACACATGTGAGATGTAATGTATCACCAGTGTAGGCATTAATCATCATTCGTCTTATATGCCCTACACATTCGGCG
This sequence comes from Onchocerca flexuosa, assembly GCA_002249935.1. Lineage (NCBI taxonomy): Eukaryota > Metazoa > Nematoda > Chromadorea > Rhabditida > Onchocercidae > Onchocerca > Onchocerca flexuosa. The sequence goes on along the minus strand of KZ269977.1, from coordinate 828,481 downwards.
ACATCTTTAGAATTGGAACTAACCCAACTAAAACTTCAACAAGTTATAAATTTTTAAAAAGAAACTATGTAGCAGAAATAGTTTGAAGAAGTAATGAAAAGATTTTCTATTAATGAATTTTATTCAAAACTAAAGAATAATGTCTTCAGTGAAATGTGAAATTTCGGATTTAGATTTTCAAAGATGATGAGCCTTAAAATTGGAAAGAAAATTAATCATAAATGAAATGGAAAGAAAATGATCCATAAAATCACTTACCCAACAGTTGATAAGTGAGCTTGATCACGTTTATAACACAATTCACGAGCAGTATTCCATGAACAATACGGATCAACAGCACATTGCGCACATGTAGTATGAAGTGAGCAGTGGGCCAGAAAGTACTGGGCAACATTATCCTCACTCGATAAATACAGAAAATCTCCTGGTAGTAGTGTCATCGCGAAAACAGTTCCAGTATTTTTCAAAGTATATGTGGCTAATAATTTTGAATACCCGTCTGCTTCTTCAAACCAGTGCGCTACTTTATGCAATCTTTGGGAACTGAAAGATATTAGAGATATCTAGGCCTCAACTTTTTGTCGGAATTTTCAATGTTTTGATAGAATTTTTTTACCTTCACGAAATTTGATCTAAACATCTTGACGATGTTATTGCAACATAGAAAGTGATCAGAGTGATCAGACATATTAGTGGAAATTTGGAGTAAACCGTGTTATGTTCCGTGCTGATTAGTTGAAACAGAAATTTCCAAATAATAAAATTATTTTCAAAAATGGTTCGGAACTAACCTATGCGAGTAAACGAAGATAACATTGACATCTTCCATTGGATCGACAGCAATGTGTGTCAGCAGTTCATTACGTAATATTAACAATGGGCGATTAGCTGATACAGCATCTGCCATAAATAAGTGAGATTTTGCAAAATGTAAACTACTATCCGGGACAGATGCTGAATTGGATGTGCACTAAAATAATAACTTCAAACAATTTAAAAAAAAAAAAAACTTGGTGAAAAAAAATTTCAGAGCATGAATTAACTGAATGAAAAAATTCACCGTTCCAGGCCGATGTTCAGGAACATTCTTGAGTGGTGTAGTGATCCAATTACCATTGGATGAGGTTTGCTCCAAAAAATATCCATGATCGAACAGCTGTCAACAGAAAAAGAAATGGTAACCATGGGTATAGTTGCATCACTTCAATAAGATGATGGCTCTAGCAGGATCAAATTCGAGTATGAATTTTACAACAATCGAATCTTTTAAATTAATAAATGACTAAATGATATAATTAATTGTTGATTTATTTCAATTCCATTCAATCATATGTCAATGCAACCAAATTCTTTCAGTAAAAAATATTTGTAAAATACCTGATTAATACTGTTTAACGAAAATCCGCAAACAGCACTACCACCAAAGGAAATTTCAGGTGTTGCAAAAGTGGCATAGAAGAAAGTGTCAGATCTACCATCTACGCTTTGAATTGATTCTAAAAATTAACAATTACAGCATAGAGGTAGAATGAAATGCACAAAAATCAATTGCAAGACTATATTTTACGGTGAAGTAAAAAGCAATCCAAAATTCACAGTTAACAACTACTAAAATGTGTTTTCATGGCCTGACCACAACATAGAATTGAATTGAATCTCTAATTTACTGAGAACAAATTTGAAAAAGCTGTAATCGAACATACGTATTTCATTGAAGTAAATAGGAAACTTTGAAGCAATCGAGCAGTTCAAACGGGCTTTGACAAATGTAGTCCAGACCTGTCGCAGGACGTTTTTCCCACCAATATCTTTCTAGAATTTGCATAATATATTCTTTGATTATTTACAAGCTAATTGAAATACACTAAGACACAATATTAAGGTATTTCAAAAGAGTTGATATACATATATAATTTCGATAAGCTGCAAGCTACAGTCATTGTAAAAAACCTGACCAAGTGTAAATTACACAATGGAAACGACAATTATTGGGGCAGGTATTAACAAAGAATCTCATAATAATTCAGAACAAATAACCAAATTTGAGAAGCAAAAACAACAGCTACCTTACAAATACGAGCAACTCTAGAGAACACGGTACGTTCACAATGCTCACGCTCAATTGCCAATTCTCGAAAAAAGAAATAGACATATCTGTCAATATCGAATGATGCCACGAAGTCCGGTTCTAAGATCATAATTTATATTAATTGATTATATTAGATTTAAATAAATTAAATAATCATATAATCAGAAAAAATCATAGTCATTAAAATTTGTATTTGGTGTATTGAATATTCCTGAAACACAGGCATATATCACGTTTTGATTTTTTTTAACCCGATGTTACTGTGCCATTTAATATACACTGTCCTTTTTCCTCATGCAGTTTACTGTAGTTTACTGTAGTTCAATGTTAATTTACCATATAACCATTTCGAATCCGTATAAATGGTTCGCATTGAAGAATACACTTCCTTATTGTTTTTGACCAGTGGCGGTCGATAAATAAGATTGTTGTCAAGAATAAGGCCTGTCCTGATGCCAGAATAAATGGCAGGTATGTCTTCCGGGTTGCCCCACTCTACAAATTTATCACTTATACAATAAATTCTGCGATTGAATACTAGGAAATACGAATCGTTACGATTACGACAATAGATACAATAGAAATCTCTACTGATTAATAATATTTGATAAAAGTGATATATTTGGAAAAAGAATTTTAATTCACCGACAAGCACCGCTGTTGTATTCAGATCCACGTGAGCAGAACAAACACCGATAATATTTTCGGGTGAAGATCGCTCCTGCAACGACAGTGCATCTAATTCGCGTAACTGCGGCTTTATAGCATTTGAAGAGCAAATAAGCAACGTCTGATGACCTTCCTTCAGGAACATCAGCCGTACTCCATTGGTGCATTCCGCATGACCTGCGCGACGGCACTCTTCGGCATCGGCTCGAGAAACCGGAAGTTCTACGTGAGCATACTAAATTTATAATAAAATTAAATCTATTCAATGACCAACAAAATTTGACTTAAACTATGGCAAATGAATCCAAACTATCTTAAACGATTTTGAGCAATTTTTAAGATATCAGATTTGAAAAAGCCACCTTTAAATTAAAACTTCGCGAGCAATTCAACTGGCAACAATCGTATAAAATTAAAAATAACATTGTAAAACGAAATTATAAAGTACCAAGCCATCGGTGGATTCAGTTATATTGATATTATATGCCCATAGTCGAAATAAGTGACCATTTGCGCCCACATAAAGAGATGCGGATTGAGGGTCCACCAATAAACGCCTATACGCCAATCGTCCAAGCGTAAAGACATTCTCTGAAAATTAAATTTAGCTAATTTTGAAAAATATAATCTATGTTATATTAAATGGTAATGATGAGGTCAACCAATGCTGATAAATACCAATGGTTTATGCTAGTGTAATAAAAGAAACTATCATACCGATATCAAGCATTTAATTTCCTGCTATGATAAGCATTCTCTTATCATCAATTCTGCAAACTCACCTGGAAATATGGTCGGTAGCGCGGTTGTTTCAAAGAATGGAATCAGAAGAAACAATACATGGATGGAAAGGACCTCGAGAGACAGCAACATTGTCACCACCAGTCCACACCAATCGCCATCTGATACAAAAATCGATATGAAGAAGGACGTCTTCTTCTTCCCTTCTCTTCCTCTCCTTTATTTAATCTCACCACTGACCAATGCTGCTGCAATGCTTATTTTCAAATTACGCATGCGCATGCGAAATGGATTTGGCCAAAAAAAAAAATGATAATACGATATTAATTTCATATCTTAAGTATATCGTATCATAACACAGTACTAATTATATCGTGTAGTGTTATATCATGCCTACTGTAATGGCTCACTTTAATGCCTTAATTTTTGCCATTGACGGATAATCTTATTCACACGACAGTAATTTCATCATATATTCAATATACCATATTTATAATTCTGTACTGACTGTACCGTATTGTGTTGTATTATGTTTACTGCGAGGACAGTAATTAATTCATGATTTACATATTATTTTTTGGAATTTTCCCGATAAAGCCGAGCGGATAAATTAAGTGCAATTGAGTAAATAAGTGGATAGGAATCTGAACAATAACATCAATCATCAGATTTAGTTATACTTTACTTTTGCTAATAATTGAATGGCAGGCAATATATCACTGTCGTGTACCGTATATTATTGTTTGTTCATTCACTATATTTGTGGTTTGTGTGTCCTCTTGAAATTATATCCCAATTTGTTCATTATAGATTGAAAATTTATTCATAAAACTTTGTTTTATTTTTAATTAGCATTTTGGGAAATTTATTTCAGAATGCTAATGCATCGTTTATTGCCCAGTCATAAAAAGAAGCTTGCAGAATTTTATTTAAATGCTGGAAAGGCAAGGTAAAATTGAGAAGAGGGAAAATATCGAAATCTAAGATAAAATAATTTTCCCGAATGTAGGAAAAAAATTCTAAAGCAGTACCAATTTAAGATTTTCAATTAAAATAAATTTAAATATCGAGAACACTGCAAAATAAAATTTGTCATTTTTATTTTGGAAAAAAAAAAATCCTCAATTCGATTAATCGGTCAATATAGTCAAAATGAATCGTTGAAAATCTGGAAAATCATGGTTTTGTCGTTCTTATCCATCTATATACTGCGGAAAGTATAGATGTTGAGAACAGAAAGATATAGGGAAAGAAAATAGAAAACTTAATTTCGTGTAAGCGAGATTTTTTTTCCACAAAATTTCTGAGTATGGAAAGAAAAAGCTATGAAACATTCGATTCTTAATTTCAATGATGATTCTTAAGATTTCGACAAAATCTACAAGAATTTTTCCTATAATAACAAGCGAGACCATCAAGTTCGAGGCATCTCCAAAGCTTAATTTCATCGTTAGGAATATCAATTAACAAGTCTTCGGAACACTAGGATACTAATATTCGATCGTGATTATTGACATGTAGAAGAATCTAATAACCATAGAATATTATCATTTTGAAATGAGATACTGGACTAAGGAGGGTTATGTTAAAATGAAATATGTCGGACAATTTAAATGGTAACCATTAAGTTGGAAAATATTATCAATCAAGAAGTTGATGAATTTCTTTTCAGACAAAAAAAAGCGACGTAACTTCTCTTCTAGTTTTCAGCTATTTAACTTTGCATTTAAAGATCTACTCAGTTTCTAATTTACTCTCTATCTTCTATCAATCTAATCGTGAATTATTATGAATGAGTCTGTTTTAACAGGAATAGAAAAATGCTGTGAAAGATGGTGTATGTTATCATCTCCAGAATGCAGACGATAGTATACAGCAAGAATTTATGAGAGAAAATTTTGATTTAGTTGATAAAAGGTTTAATTCCAATGAAAATTCAACCGGAATGATGTGCTTGAAAAAGATGCAACAGTTTACAAATTGCAAAATGGTCTCCTTGACTGACGAGCTAAGTGAAAAGAAATTTTATTTTAGTAGAAGTAAAACGAAAAAGCAGTTGAATCGATTGATGCAAATATGAATCAAGTGACAAAAAACAGGTACAACAAAGTTTGCAGTGATTCATTCGTCAGCGATTCAATAAAAAATAAAATAAGACTATGCGGGATCTAGTGAAAAATCAATAAGTATATCAGGTCAGTATGATACACTCTACTTATTTTACAACAGAAGTTACACATTAAACTCAAATAACTACAAGTTTCGAAATATTACAGATCGATGTAATAAATTCATCTAAAATTAAAATATAACAGAAAATCATCCCCGAATTCTGAGCAACTGTAGTTAAATCATTACTATAAAACACTTAATTCCAAATTAATATCATGAATTAATTCCAAAGTTTTTTTACATCACAAGTTGCAACAACATGTAAACAAATTTAAAATGAGCTAAAATCATTTGATCAATGAGTAAAGTGAATCATTTCCAAAATTCCGGAATTATAAGACCAGAATAAGCTTCACAGATGCTATTGAATTTTATATGGATGGAAGAAAGTTTATTCTTCTTTAAACATTACGGAGAACTGCAAAGAAGAGAGTATTCAAAACCATTAGAATTTAATCAGCCAAAGACCCTATGAATTTTGCCTGAAAGAAGCACTAGGAACGCCGATGCCAAATGAACTGTTATAGCCTTTGAGAGTAGTCGTTAAATTATAGAGATTGTGAGTGTTCTCAGTTTTTGATACATTCAAATCCTGAAAATAAATAAATTAGAAAAATTCCCGAATTACAAAATTCGAAGTATTACGGTAACTAATTTTTTAAAGTCAAAGCTGAAAAATAAAAGGATCTGAAAGCATTTTGATAAACTAAATCATCTATAGCTTTTTAAATTCATAATAGAAGAGACATTTTGAGGGAACATATAATTAAGATAATCTGAATGTTTTTTATACAAAACAGTACAAATAAAAGGACTGTAACAGACCATGTTTGGAACCGATGATGAAGACAATAATCCTGAGGAAGATTGAGCAGTATTTCCGACAACACTCGAGGATAGCTGTGATGGTACATTAGTAAGTATCTGTTCAAGAGCAGCTTTATCATCAATAGTACTTAATTCCAGGAGATCAAAAAGATTCGGTTTCGACTCAAATTCTTCGAAAGTATTCAATGTTGGTTTCATCGATTTCGTGTTTTGCTGGAATAAGAAATCAATCACGATTTGAGATATAAAATATTAGAAAATAAATCATTCAACAAATTTAGAAGCCATTGTTTTTCAATATTACTAAATAAATTGTATAATCGAAAAATCTTTAATTTGTTGAAAATTGTCTTTCCAATTATCATGATCACTTTAAAAAACAGGATGGAAATTCGGAAAAAGCGACCTTGGATTTGTGTCCCTTTTAAAAAATATAGTTTCGATATTTTTATTTTCAAAGCTAAGATTTTCAAAATCGGTCTAATAATAATAAAAATTAAAGAAAAATTAGCTTCAAAAGTTCGAAAACAATTTGTGATAAAGAAAAATAACTCATTCGGTTGGAAGCTTTTAGAATCTGATGAATATTCTAACTTGTTGAGAAGTTGTGGCTACAACGCGACTCGGTTTCAGAATAACACCTGAATGAACTTTTCGAGTTTGTGATTCGCGGACTATATCTGGCATTCTCTCAAGCATAGCATTTGACTGTCTTTCAGAGGTTACATTCTTCGTTTTCATTTCCTTTACTTTGACTGCTAAAGCAGCCTTATTCTTCTCGTAATCGGCAATGGCTTTTCTTTCACTTTCGAAATTGTACTGAAATTTTAGAAAAAGCTTCAGAGTAATGCTATTTTCGAGAAATACCGAACAATTCACATCAAGCTGTAAATATTATTGTTCAATGAATCCATAAAATATTAATTTACCTCCGTTACAGATGGTTGATTAATCTCGATATTCGGAATCGCTACGCTTGGAAGTGGGAAAAATTGATGGTTGATGTCCATGTGAACATCATAAGCATAATCTAAAAAATATTTGTTAGTTAATAATAATTGAATAAGCTTTTGAAACTTTAAGCAACACATCTTGTAAAATAAATCAAATTCTGATTATAAGACAAAAAAGGCATCAGTTAAAAACTGAAAGTTTTAAGTGAACAGATATCCTCTCTGCAAGAATTTAAAGAGTTAAAAAAATAGCTCTGAAAATAGAATTCCTTTTTATCCGAATTTTCGTCACTAAGAAATTCGAATATGAAAAAAAAAATAGCCGGTTTTCTCCATTTGCTTTTAACAAATCAGTATGGCACTCCGTTAATGAATGAAAGAAGATCACTAAATGAAATCAAACTTTAGTATTTCTTTTACGTAATACCTTCTAGTTTGCTGTCCAGTCTGAAATACTACTCAGGTTGAGTGACTCAAAATTGTTAAGTGGAACCTTTTGAATGGGTCGATGACATCACAACTAATATACAATTAATACCGAATGTTTGCAGTTGTTCACATTTGTAAAAGTGACATGGAATTTCCTAACATTGCTCAAGTCCTGAAATTACAAAAGAAAAGAACAACTAATTTTTAGCGATTTCAAAAAGCAATATTGGGGACCAACTGATAAGCAATGTTCGAATTTGAAATGTTATGAGTCTCATTTCACGTCTTGCAAGTGGGCAGAAACAATCTGAATTATATGACCAGTTCAGGAAAACGTAATTAAATAGGCTATTCCATGAGGTAATTAAAATATGAAAATATAAGGTTGAAAATCTACATTTTCAGCTATTTTTAGAAAACTCAGTTTTGCGCTATAAATAAAGTGTTTCGCGAAGCATTTCAATAGGCCACCAAGTAATCATTGATGAAAGAGAAGTGGAAAGAACTGAAGGATTTCTCACCCCACTTGAATAATTGTATTTCAATAGAGAAATTAAAATCGAAGAGCATTAGGATTACAAAAAGTATTACTTCACAGTGATTGTCGAAAATAACACGGTCCCTCAGTGCAAATTTTTGTCTACATAGTTTGAAATTATCTATCAGCGATACTTTTTTTCACTTGCAAATAAATGTCTATTTGACATAACTTTAGCTGCACTTGTCTCATTCAAAATTGACTTTTTTGTTTTTCTTTTCATATAAAGGAAAAATTTATCAGATTTTCTGTATTTATCGAATTAATAGATGATATCAAAGAAAACAGCAAATTCATTCATAAATGAAATGAAATTTTTTCCGTCATCGACTTGTAATTATAAACTTGCAAGGTTCTACTTCACACTAAAGTAGGCAATAATTAAAAGTCAAAAATCCGTTTGAATTCTATTTTGTTGCATAATTTTTTGAAAACTTTACATCTTTACAAAATTATTTTGCACCTTAATGTCTTTAATTTACAGTTTAGTTCAGTAAGCCATCAATAACTACAGACCAAAAAAGGCGGACGAACAGATAGCATATTTATTTAAAAAATTGACTGCACTTTTTAAACACCTAGAAATTGCAAGCATGTTTAAATTTCTATAAATTAAAGGAATTAAAATATTTAAATGACTCAACAAATATTCCTTGTGTGAATTGGTTCATTAAGAAATTTGAAAAAAAATATGCAAAAGACAAAATCTATAAAAAGTAATAAGGTTAACAATTTTGAATGCAAATAGATCAAAGAGATTTTGGGTCGAAAAATAAAAATATTAGAATATTTTAATGTATGACTTACTATTTTCCAACAATTATAATTTATAATTGAAAGTTTTCGTCGAAAATGGGTAAAAATTGGGGTTAAATTGCTTTTTTGGTCTGAAGTTTTGGGAACATTGCATGTAACTTCTTGATTTTTTTGGTTTTTATAGATAGTCTTATAGAAAAATGATAAATTAATGCGTATGAATTAATAGGTACAATGAGAAAACAAATGATTCATAGTAACGAATGATAAGAGGATGATAATGACAGAATGATAATAAAGTGAAAATTTACAAGAACTCGTTATGATTAATTCTTGCTTCATTTGTCGATTAATTTGATGAATAATCAAGTGGAAAGAGCGGAAATTTGATGAATTGTCAAATAAAAAAATCTAGCAATATTCCACGAAGTTTCAATATTATTTGATGTCAATCATTTCGAATTTAAAAGTGTGAAATCTGCTTTATTCATAATTTATTCGATTTCGATTACAATAAATCTATCCGAAGATAATCAACTAAATCGAATTAATTAGTTTAATATAATCTAATTGAACATATTGAGATTGACTAACTGCGCTGATTAGTATGCCTTCTTTCCATACTTATTTTCGCCAAATAAGAATAAAATTTAGAGATTTGAGAGATGAAGTAGAGGAGAGCAAATATCTATAATTTGAGTATTAATTCCAAAGGAATTCCCAAAGGACAAAAAAGCAACGGGAAATGGGACACATGAAGAAGATATTATAATTTCTGAATCCTCTCCTTTAAAAAGGAAAAATCTCTTTTAAAAGAAATCTTTTCATTTTTTTTATTTCTTGATTTATATAATTGTTGAATAATTTAATTCTAACTTTTTTAAACTTGATTTTAATTATGGTCATTTAATTCTAAAGTAATGTAACTCATAATAGAAATCCAATATTCCAGTTCAGCTATTGTTTAATTCTTATTAGAATTAAAATCTGACATTGAGTATGTTCTTAATTCCATCTGATTACCAATGTTATATAAATTCTTTTCGGTTATAACATTTCTGATAAAAATTTTAATTGCGAACATCGTAAGTTTCTTTCTGACACATATTTCTTCCGTATCTGTCATACTGACCTAATCTATCGTACTTTTATTAAAAAATCAAATCTTAACACCAAACTTTTAACTCAAACTTTTAACTTTGGCTAATCCAATGAACCGTCCTTGGTGATAAGAAGTTACGTTGCATATCTCTGCTCCATAGCTTTATAAATGAGATTAATATTACCCATTCTCACTCCTTGAAAACATTGCTTTAAGGTAAAGTTTGAATTCTATTTATATGATAAAATTGAATTATTCCCAGCAGTCTTACATTCACATCTTCTCTTCTATCTCTTCTCCATCCCTCTATTCCGTCTTATTTTCTCCACCTATTTTGAACCAAAAAAAAGAAACATTACGGTAGGTAACATAGCTTTTAATTCTGAAATATCATCTCTTCAGATGATTTCATCGCTCTCTTCAAATTTCACTTCTAACTTCTCTTCATTTATTTGTTTCAAAAATCATAATTTACTTAATTACTCTCTCCATCAATGTCTATTTTTCACCGCCAACTGTCGGAACACTGATTCCGTTAAAATAATTAATTGAAGTGATATCAGTGCTTCATTTTTTCTTTTCGGAAGATATCTACATCAGACAGATAATCCATTTTCAAAGAGTTGTTCTTTTATTGTTTATATAAAAGTCTCCTATATACTTTATTTATTGAAATTTGAAAATTGCCGAGTACTTCTAAATCCTAGTTAGCATAGCACTCTTTCGTCAATTTCCTACCTTAAATTAAAATTACTAGTTGTAATCACGCCACCGAATGTAAATCAATAACGTTTCATTTTATAGCCTTTCACATTTCCATTTTACAACATTTGCAACGCATGACTTATTGATATCTCTCATAGACATCCTTTTTTTCATGAAGAAAAATTTTCTGTGCTTTTACTGCAATTTATGTGAGCATAAAAGAAAATTTCGTTCAACCATGCAGACTGTTGATGGGAAGAACTTTATAGCTCTCGAAAAGCACAATAAATAAGTTTGCTTAACGGAAAGGCATTAGTTTCATCAGCTTTATTTTCAACATCAAAGGCATTTAAGTCAGATGAAAGAATTCTCTTCAAAATATTTCTTAATATTTTTAAACTCAAATTGTCCAATTATTCTTTAAAGTTACGCACTCATCAAAGCAAATTGTTGTCAAGCATGTAAAGCGCAACTGACATTATAAGCTGTTTCTCGATGATAACTGCATCATTCTTCAAAATCTCACTTTTACGGATGAAAACACATCTACATCTGCTTACTTTGTTTTTGATATATGATTGATGGTTTCGATATTTTTTTTTTAATTTTGTTTGGGCTTTATTTTTCTTTTAAACTTTATGTTTACCTAAGATTTTTAGGTTTAATATTGGATAGCTTCTTAGTATTTAACTATTTTACAGATTAAAGTCTTCATGCTAGACTGAAAAATTTTTAAAAATAGGCGTATAAAATCATAACTACATAATCAAAACATCATAAATATCTTGTTGATGAGTAAGATAATGATCAAAGATCTGATCCCATGAGAAATATGTTCATCATATCTCTTTCCGGAATCTGATATTGACATCTGATAGGATGAATATCAATACAACCGTATTATTGATAACTAGTATACTTACTTGTGCCAGTTTTTGAGCAAAATGAGTTTAATTAATTAGCACTTTGTTTGTATATTTTTCCCATCGCATAATTCATTCGTTTCATTCGATTTTTTCGGAATCATTTTTTCGCTTGTTGAAATAGTTTTGGTCAATTGTAAAAAGATTTATCTCAAACATTAGTCCTACTTCTAAAAGTTCCACGTTCATTGCGAATTCTTAACTTGTTCCTGATGAAATTAGGAAATTAGCAAAACATTTGTCGAAGACTTACGGAAGTGCAAGAATTTAACACATGCCAAATGAAATTGTATGTGCTTCCGAAATATTTTTCAGTAGCGTGTTCGAATAATTCTTATATCCTAGTCTGCAAAAACGAGTTTCTAAGCAAAAATCAGGGATGTCGAAATTTTTTCTGAATATTTCGGAATCCACAAATGATGGCATATCGTAACAAAAAAAAAAAAGCGAAAAATTTCTCAATTGCGATTTTAATTAATTGCTGCAAATAATCTATGTAGCAAATAGAAATTCATCTTTAGATGATCATAAATTTATATGTGACATTTTTCAGATCCTAGCAATCAATAAATATTGATAGCAGTTCATTCTGAAGGGAGAAAAAATTGTGATCTTGAATAAATTGCCATGGCATATATTCCTGAAATTGAAATCTTAGAAGGAACTCAGGAGGTTAGTTCTTCATTATCGCAGATATTTCATAGTTACTTGAAGAATAACCCAGTGATCAATTTACATGAATATTCTCTAATAATTGCTCGTAACATAAACGAAGAATCATTACTCCGTCAATCAATAAATTCATTTGGCTATGAATTATGCGATGATTTAAAGAGTCTAGTCTTTTTTTTTTGATTCATGCTTTTATATTTTCTGTAGAATCTAATCCACATAATGCTGGTATGACTCATTCATTTAACATCGATAAAATTGGAGCATTGAACTATTCCATGAAGACTTCAATGTCACTAAACAACGATTACTTGCAGAAATATCCATTTCTCTCTTTGTTTTCTAAAGTCAGCGGACTTGCCAAATGTGAATACATTTGTACTGATGAATCAAATCACTGTAGAATATCAGTGATGTTAACTCAATTTCTATAATTTTGCAAAAAAAGTATCATTTCAGACTATCATATTTCACTTTTCCATGAATTATGCGATGATTTGACGGGTATAAATAAATGCCCTTTTTTTGCCCATTCTCGAAAGCTCTTCATTAAAATTTATGAATAATTTCCATAGTTTCGATAAATTCCTGTAATTTCGACATTTTTCATTAATATTAGCTAAACAACATCATTATCCAAACATCTTTCGCTTGTCTATTCAGGCATTTTATAAATAAAATATCATTTGGCTACTGCGCTATTGAAATTTGAATTTCTCATGTTATAACACTCTTAGCAAATATTTTTGCTTTCTCAAGAATTCAGAAATGAAATTCAAGTAAGTTTTGAAATTTATTTCAATAATTTTCATCAAATTCTTTGAATTTCTTTCATTCGCGAAGAAATAAAGTTCAAAAAATTTGAAGCAAAATGCTCTTCCACATATTTTTTTCTCAAACAAAGTTATTTTTTGATTATTTTTTTTTTGCTTGCTATTTCATTTACATAGATAGATGCAAAATGTAAATATGAAAAGTAAATTGATTTTCGATAATAAAAATCGATTTATTATTTCATAGCATACAAAATCCAACAATTTAGCGTGCCACAATTATTTGAAACCAACATCTTTTCAAGACACAATCAATACCTTTTCAAAACATTTCGATATCGCAGTAAGTTTCAACAGTGAATATAAGAATAGTAAAAGTATAAAAGGAGACGTGGAAACGTCATACATGCAACGTGAATACAGTACATTTTTACGTTCTTCACGTAGAAATAAAAAGGAAAGTTTGATATTTATCATAAAATTTTTTACAGAAATATTTGCAAAATATGTAGCGCATGTAAAATTAAAGACTCGAACTCCCTGCCAAACTTCGCTACAATATTTCAACAACCCATCTTCATCGCTGATTTGTAGTTTTCGATACTCAAAATTTTTATCATTTCTCGTATCTCAGCTTCGGTCTCGAACCGATCTAAACTCCATTCGTCACACATCACGGAAATATATCGATTAAACGTTTACTCTGTCAGTATCATGAGGACATATTCACAAATGAGAAGGCCTTCTGAAAGGAACTGTTGAATTTATTACAAAATGAATGATTGTTTTATTTTTCGGACGAATTTTTTTGTTTCCAAATTTTCGGCATATTCTTTTTGCACATATGCTTTGCTTATAAACATAAATAACATAACATAGCAATTCTCTAATCGATACGTAGAAGTGAAGTGAAGCACTTTCTGTCTTCCCTGCAATTACGACTGCTAATATCCGATTTCAACTTATTACTATTGTTATTATTCCAACATCTATCACTCGCTGATTGGAGGAAGTCTTCTATTTCAATTCATCCAACTTACAACATCTCTTCTCGAAATATTTCACTAAATTATTTTCTCGATTGAACTATATTTTGAAAGTAAAGTTGAAAAGTTTGAAAAGATTTGGAAAATCTCTGGAATCATAAAGCTTTTCGAACATTGTCAACTAATTCTTCACTTCTACCATACTAGTAAATCATTCCTTTCGTTGAAACTTTCAACATTCAGCTTTGATTATCTGATCAATCCGAAATCGACCGTAAATCCTAGAAAAAAATTCCATACCTGTAAATTTGATATGATGCTCTTGGTCAAGCAAGTCATTGCATAATGACTGAATCATGACAGATTCAATCATGAACGACGACGCCGATCTCCTAGAAGAAGCCGAGAAGGTTCATTTTATCAGAACTTTGAGTCATTTTAATTCTTGATGAATTATGTAAATTGAAAAGTAATTTTTGCTAACATATTTTCATAATAGTATCACTATTATGATAAATTTTTTTGCCGTGATTTATTTCAAAGCGGGAGACAATCCAGCTCACTTCCGTCTACCGGTTGGAACCACGTTGAGTTCTGAGGCTAAAAATTTCGGGGTAGGGAAGATGAACGAAGCAGACAAGAAAGTTTCATATTTTTTATTTTTCTTTTTTAAATTTATGGTCTAAAAAATGTGTATGAGGAAGAATACCAAAATCCTCCCTCAATTTTTCGAAAATACAATTTTTCTAAACAAATATCGAACGTAAGATTTTAAGTTGCAAATTTGGAAGCCATGAAATCATTTAACTAAAAAATGATATCACTTATGATGGTTTCCAGAAAGTTACATTTCTTTTTTCATCTTTTCATATTGAGATCCGAGATATGAAAGCAATTGTGTAGAAACTAGACCTAATTTCTTTTAGAACGGAGCCTGGAAATTTTTGAAAAATTTTGTCAATTTCTCATTACTCTTGGACATATAAAATAAAATCTCTTACTCTTGGATATATAAAATCAATTCCTGTTTTATAAGAAATTATATAACAATCTATCGCAAGGTTATGTAAGTGAGCTCAGATTTTAAGAATTTCTAATCAAAAAACCTAAAGAATGAGTTAGTGCGATCCTGGAAGAGATGAACAAATGTTGCTTGTCCTTGTCCTACTGAGACGCTTTTTCCTTCATAGTATTCTTTCCGTCACAAAATAGCATGTATTCATGATTCGTGAAAGAAAAAACGAATTTTCTACAAATAACAATTGTTGTGACCTTTTTGATGGAAATATGGAAAGGGAAGAACCGAAAAATGAAATGATCGCAACTGCATATTAATTTCCTCCAATATTTATTGCTTGCATATCACTTCATTGCAGTATTTACCCAACTATGAAAATGTCTATCAAAATTTATCCGAGTATTCATCAGAATTTCGCCATCAAAATCTATCTGCTCAACAAATATTATAGATGCGACATTTGAATCAAATAAAACTAGGTATCTTATTAGCACTTTTCCCAATGTTTCACTTCATTTTCAATTCATCTGAATCTTCATGGTATTTAATCTGCTTAGTAATGGATTTTCACGTAGCATAGCTATCAAAATCGCATCTTCCATACTTTCAGCAGACTTTCCAAGAAGAAGAAATAAAAAGAATTAAAAAGAATTAGCTTAGGTGTAGAATATATCTGTCGCTGAAATCGCGAGGAATACCAGAAAATAAGTGATTTTTTCTTTCTTCAAATGATTTCTAAGTCCTGTTGGATGTGGATTTATTTTTTTGTTCTTAGGTCAAATGGCTTTATAATCTTTGTTCTATATTATATTGAAAATCACGCGCCAATAAAGACGCGCTTTTATGCCTTAACAAAGGCGCTTTCTTGTAAATCAATACTCTGTCAGGATCTTCCCTCTATAGATGAGAAGAGGGTCCTGAGATTGCGATCATTTGGAAGGATTCGGTACTACAAAGTCGGATATTCAGTCTGTATCTTCTTTTGGGTTATCATATCGTTATTAGAAGTGTTTTGTCATTTGAATTGTTTTTGATATGATTGATATTGTAATTGTCGTTTTATCAAAATTTTTGATATAAAAGTTTAATTACCCAAGTTTAAGATATCGCAAAGGTTCGAATAGCAATATGATAAGAAACAGAAACTCCCAATCATTGTCACGGTCGAAGAAGATCGGCGAAAAATGTTCACATAAACGTTATGAATGGAAATTTTTTTCCAATTATAACTGATCAGACATGTTCTCTACAAATATGTGAATGTATCAGTCTTCTTTTTGACGTAAATAAATCATTCCCGAGCATTTTTTGAATTATTCTTGATCTTTTTGTCTACGATGAATTCAGGGACTAATTCGCTGTAATCTTCATAATTTAGATGATGATGGAGTGCAAGAATCTCTTTATGACATACTTCATTTAGGCATTAGTAAACAAACATTTTTGCTGGTTTCTTTGAAATTCATCGATTTAATTTTATGTGCATAAATTAGCATATTTAAAAGCCACT
This sequence comes from Onchocerca flexuosa, assembly GCA_002249935.1. Classification (NCBI taxonomy): domain Eukaryota; kingdom Metazoa; phylum Nematoda; class Chromadorea; order Rhabditida; family Onchocercidae; genus Onchocerca; species Onchocerca flexuosa. Next base: position 811,617 of record KZ269977.1, on the reverse strand, counting down.
AGCAATCTAATCGATAAACACACTTAGTATTGAAAGTTTCTTTGAAATTGCCCATTTTTACAAAACCAGTTTAATTAGAAATATAAAATGAAGTATTAAAGAAGACGCATTTCATTTAATTGAAGGATTTCATTTTAATTGAATGGAGTTTTTAAAAATTCTTTTGCTTATGTAAAATTGATTCTCAAACTCGTTTTAAATCATTAATCACTTACAAATTCATACACCTCACAAAATTAATCTTAAAATTATAGTTTTATACTTTAAAGTTATAATTTCCTGATAAATAAGCGATAATCGATTCATTTGATGGTAGGGATTATTAATTTATCTTTATTTTTCTTTTTTGGAAATTACATTTAACGGAAGCACAATTACATACATATTTAGTGCATTAGAAATTGAAAGATTCTTTTATTCTTTATTCTTATTTCTGAAGAAATGGAAAAAGTATTCTTAAGAAGTGTTGTTATCAATTAATTTTTGCTGTTCTCCATTTTTGCTCCTTAATTTTTCGATTGTTATGGAAGTATTCAACATTTGTTGATTCATAAATATTTTGAAGTTCTGATTCTTCCTCTTCGTGAAATTGCACACATTTGTTCTGACCTACGAAAAACTTACCCTCAAACTTATCTTTAACTTATCCATATAAACTTACCCTTGGTTCTTTCACTTATAAGTTACTTCAGGAAACTTCGATATCTTTCTCTTAATATGTGCATTAAAAAATAATAATAGCAGATGCATTTATTCCATGTATTAAAAAATTCAAAACAAGTTTTTTTTTTTCAATGGATTGTAGAAGACAGCATGGCAATTTGAAGGATCACTAATTTTGATTATGTAAATGAGACTAAGTTTGTTTTTATTCAGCTTATCATGCTCATTGGAACCGGAATGTGAGTATCGCAAGGATGATCATGAAGAAATATGCTGACTTTAGCTTTTTGATATATTTTTCTCCGATTCTTGAGAAATCGCGCATTTCAAATTTTCCATTCATTTCTAATTATATTTAATTTGTAATTAAAAATACAGGTTTAAGGACAATCATGTTTTAATGTCGTATTACAAAGTGATCAAAAACAATTAGAATTCGTTAGGTTCTCTTAAATTTTTTCCCAAGACATTTTTGCTTATTGCGATTTTTTAAATATTTTACAAGATAGGATATTTCTCATTTATTTTAATTTTAGAATCCTTCATATCTGAAGAATATCATGTATTATTCCCTTATAAAAGTTCAGTGAAAGAGGATTCTTTTTTTTTTTCGACATTTTTATTAATTAAATAGAGAGATTCGAGAATCTGAATGCATTTTCCGGATAATTAATCTAAATTTCAGTAACCCTGAGGAAAATCAAAGTTTTATAATATTGTAGATATTATATATATTAAATGATCAGTTTTGCATAGAAAATTTAAGTCATTTTTAATTGGGGAACCAAAATTTTCACTCTACAATTTCAGATTGCGATCGAAATCATTCATCTAAGGCTTGAAGAGGCAAAAAAAATTTTAATCATTTTTATTAGAGAACTAAAAATTTCACTCTACAATATTGAATTGTGATCTAAACATAATTTATTTGAGGTATGAAGAGGCAAAAAAACAGGGTATATTTTTCAGATGCTTAGGTTAAATCTGAAAAATATTGATCAATTTGGCCAAGGTTAAGAGTCACGTAGTAATAATTTGAATGATCAGATAATTCAACTGTCTCAACAAATTTTCAACATTATTCAATGGAATTAGGAAAATATGATCAATGCCTTCCAATTTTTCTCTCAAATCATTTAGCAAATATATTCGTCAACTGCATCAATTATATTCATTTGAATATATTCAACAATAGAGTGGTAAAATATAGGAATGTGCCGTTAAAACTTACAGAGAAATGTTTTTTGCTGTCTGTTCGGTTTTTCTGATGATCATTTCTCGATGCACGGATTATCACTTCTGGCTTTTCATATACAAAAAATGAGGCAAATTCTTTCTTCTCATGTCTTTTTTGGTCTTGAGATTACGATCAGTTTGGATATCAGAAGTTGGCCTTCTTCTTCATCCAATTTCTTTCAAACTCCAAAAATAAACTGAGCATTCTACCATCATCTTATTTGGTAAATAAGATAAGGCAAATGATATATAAAATGAAGATTTTAATAGTAAATCTGAATATTATATTTATTGCTTCAAGACTGTTGAAGATGATGTGATTGTGGCGATTCGGTCCTCTTCCGTGATATTTTTCTGATTTTTAACCAGATAAAATCTGAAATTTTTTGAAACGATGACAAAAAAGAAAAAAGATGAAGAAATACAATTATAAAAATGGGTTGAAAAAAAAGAAAAAGATGATTTTAGGAACTTGTATTAAAGATACATTAAATTTAGAATAAAGGAAGAAAACCGCAAATAATACTTACATTCTTTATTTCATCCATTACAATCCACAAAAGGATGGACTGTAAAGGATGAGATCAAAAGTCACTGTAACTTTGCTTTCAATCCAGGAATCGTCCCATTTTTCCCTGGTACCAGGCTATCTTCTAATGTTAGATAAAGCCTGGTATTTGTCGAACATTATGAATGAGTTTCATTAGTATTGGTTTCAGCTGTGCCAAATATTGGATCCCATGAAAAATAAAATGTATTTGCATCCAGCAATAAAAAAGATGTTCTTTTTAAACAAACAACTTTGATTGATTTCTATTTCTCTTTCCCTACAACTGCCGTCTTTTTTATTTTCGACAAATTAATTTGAAAACTTCGCTTAATACTTTTTTATCGTTTGGTTTAACTTATCTTCTTCGATCGTCATCATTACCAGCATTATTGTCACTTGTAGTTATCATCGCACTCAAGTATCACTAGCAAGAAAAAAAGATTGATCGCAATCCATCCATTCTTTTCGCTTTCCATTCTTCCTGTGTTGTTGACAATTTATCATTTATTTCCTTTCTTTCCGTCTAGTTCTGCATTGGAATGCTGTGCTATTAAATTATCTAATCTATTCAACAATTCCTATGATGAATTCTGGCAGAAATTCTTGAATTTGACCCCTTTGACCCTTTGCTCTCCAAAAATCTTTAAATGCTAAAGCTACGTAATATATTATTTTGTTGCCGAATGAAATTCCATCGAGCGGGGCATGCGAAGTTATTTTCTCAGACAGAACGGGATAATAACGGAAAATATAAAGTAATCTTTATTTATTTTATTTCCTATCAAATTTTAAATTAGTAATTTGTATGAAATAAGAAAAACGCAAATTATTCCTTCATTGTTTTGAAAAAATGAATAATTGGAAATCCTTTCTCCTCTGAAATGAGAATGAATGAAGACTTAAAAAGATTACAACAATGCCTACACTCTTTGGAAATTGGCCTTCAGAAAAAAAAAATTTTAGAATTTTTCAAGTCTGTAAACAATGATTAATTTAATAATCATCTGTTTTCAAATCAATTGTCCAATTTTTTTCCTTTTTTTTTTTCGTTAGTAAATAACTTCATTCTAAAATTTTAATAATCAATGCAGAATTTGCTATATTCATTTAATATGTCGCTGTAGATTAAAGTTAGAAAAGCAGTATTACAATCAAGCTTTATTGATATTTTCGCGTGAAATTCCAGGTCACGTTTCTTATGTGGAGATCACGTAGTACTTCTTTCTTTCCTTTTTCTGCAAACTTTTTTCTTTTCTGTCTAACACAATTCTCTAAGTCAAATTTGTTGAGTTAATGTTAAAGGTTTATTTGAAATAAAGCATTGCAAAAGGCTCGTATTAAATTCAGTAGAAGTAGCCTGTCATGGCTTGAACAATTCTTTTTCAGTACATTTCATTAAGCACATTAACCAAAAAATTAAATTAATTTCAGAAATCTAATTTTGATAATAGAAAAGAAATAATTTTTAAATTTATCAAACTGCAGCGCTGATACCTCAGATGGGATATATATTTACTTTTCTGAGCACAAAAGAAAATAAATTACATTTGCATTTCATTCAAACTGAGTGCTGGCAAAATTACATCAATCACCTAACATTGTAATGATGTCCTGACGAATTTATTTTTCCTTTTAATCGATTCTTTTTTCTTCTTTTATTTTTCAACGAGTAAAACCATTTTATTAGAAATTTAACTACTTTTTAGCATTTTAATGTCACAAAAGGATATTTTGATGTGAAGCATCCATTAAATAGAAACAAAATTCACGAATTATGCTACTTTTCTCTCTTTTTATTTTTGTTGGCACCAATTCTTCCAACTTACTGTCATATTTTAAGCATGAAAGTTCTCTTTTATACTGACATATTCAACAAGTAATGCGTCGAAAATAGTGATCATATTCTGAATCTATAGAATTGGAAAATTTTCCGAATCGTCAAAAATTTTATAAAAGTTGGAAAGCATATCAGTGAGAATATTTCATGAGAATACAACTGGCAATATCAGATCGGATTCAGAAGTCTCAGAAACCTAAGACTAAGCCTTAGCCTAAGTCCTTGACAATTTCCAGTTCACGCATACACGATTTGCTCATTTCCATTTCATATGCATAATTTAAATTGAATTCATTTAGCCCACAAATTTTCATTTTATTCGAAATTTTATGTTAGAAATGCTTAATTCATATGAGAAAAAAAGAGAAAATAATTAAATAAAAGAAAATAAATAATTAATAAAATATTGAAAATAATCAATTGTTTTTCGAATATAACAATTGATTAATCAAGTTTCTTTGCCTTTATTTAATCCTCATCAATCGATATTAGCGAACTTTTTTCTTTCATTTTGTTCAATTGAAAAAATCCACAATGCTGATACCTTGACAACAATTACATTAACAGCAACCAGACTTGAACTCCATTTTTTTCCATTTGATAAGGAAAAAAAATTTATAGCTATTATGAGAAGATGTAATCGTTGGTCCATTCGTGTTGGATGTAATCGTCCACAAGATTATTTTCTTTCCACAAATTTGATAGTATAATATTGCAACTAGAGAAATTTATCTGATAGTGTTAGTTCTGTTTTGCAATTAATTATCTTTTATTATTTATCCTTTATATTTCCATTTTATTCAAAGTTTCATATTAGAAATGCTCAATTCATACTCATTTACTTATACTGACCTTTTTACTCATTTATCTGCCATCGGAAAATATCACAAAACGATGAGTAATTTCACATCCATAAACATTATCACTGCTGCAATTATTCTCCTCCAACTCATCTGGTACTTAGTATCGATATGTGATATTTCTATTAACGAAGAAAAATTACAAAATTATGTTGTTGAAAAAACAAATAATCAATTTTTTCAACTATAAATTGCATGATTTGAAGAAATATTGATTGATATTTTAATTATCAAAGAATATTTTTTTGTAACACTTCTGCAAATTGTATAATTGAAATATAATGATTGATTATAGAGGGCGATAGGAAACTAAGCTTAGATAAATTCAATTATGACGTATGTGTTTGTGTCTTTTAGCTAAAATTCACATATGGTCAGGAAAGAATTTAAATTCCAAGTTTGAACTTTGATTCAAATTTGAACTAATAAAGCTCGCAGTATACTTTAATATTTTTATAAACTTAATATTTAATTTGCTTTTAAAATGGGTTTTGAAATTTCTATATTTTACAGGAGTTGATAACTTCGGGACCTTTCGAACGCAACTGGCGTGGCATTATCATTGCTCTGTTGGTCATCGCAGCCATGTGTTCGCTTATCATTCTCGCCACACTCCTTATCACTCCATGTAAGTTATCACTGAGCTAACTTAAGTTTTACGAAATGCAATGTTTCAAGCATTGAGAATTCAAGTATCGATTATTTGATCAATTAAAAAAGAGGATTCAAGGGATTATTATATGTGATCGAAGTATTTTTTACATTCTTCTAAATCAATTGAGTGACCTTTCCCGATGCTTATCACTGCCTCGTCTCATCACGGTAAAACTTTCTTCCTTCGGGCGATTTTATCTCACTCAGAGTTAGTATAGCAAATGCCAATTAATTCTTAAATTGGTTCACATATAACTTCGTTTCTATAAATATTTAAAGCTTAAATTTTAAAGAAATCCAATAATTTATGCATAATATAATTTATAAGAAAATTTTCCACAATAGTGAAATGTACACTGCAGTATTTATGTAAAAATACAATTCTAAAAATTATAATTTGTTAAAAATTAAGGTTAAAATTATAATTTAAAATTATAGTTTGCTTAGATATTACATTATTCTGTTCTTCTTAATAGCTGACAAACGTGAATTACCGTACTTGGTGACGCATCTTTTCCACGTATCCAGCTCAGTATACTTTGGAACATGCGTGAAAGTGTATGTAAAATGATTTACTGCGAAATTAAACTTTCATAGAGATATAATCGAACAAAAAATCTGTAATATGTATGCATATTTGCTGAAATTAATCTGTACAATAAAGAAAGTAATGTAATTTCCAAAATTCATTTTAAAAATGCCATACATTGAAGGAATTCAATACTTGATATACTACGTGAATGTCACTAACTTCGATGATTACTTAACTACATAAAATTAAGCGTATATGGATTATTGCATAATTTTATTAATATCATTTAATTAATTAAATCCCAATTAGTCCTTAAATTGCTATGAATACCTTTTTTGAACCGTGCTTTGAATTGCACTCTCAACAAACATGCAAAATCGCTCGAAAGAAATAATTTATTCTATTGATATTAATAAAAGAAATAAATAAAGAGAAGTGGAAAAGTTTTTCCATCTGATTTAAATAATTTTTACTTGAAAAAATTGAGATTTTTCTTTTACGTACACTTTTTGAGAATCAATTCTGAGAAGGAAAGTAATGTTGGAATCATTTCAGATTTCACTATATCGCCATATTTTTAAACTTACATTATCTTTTCATAGCAATAAGTAAGCAGTCAAAATTATCACCACCCACTGATAACATCATTTATTGAATTGATTCTTACGTAGTTACGGAAACTCTTCTTCATTTTGCTCAGGCATATCTTTTATAAAAATGAATTTTATATTTATTTCGTGATTTTAATTTCACAAATACTAACAAAGTGTTAGAGAAACGATTTATCTATGATGTTTTTCAAATATTACTATTTTTATTCACAATTTTTTGTTGTTAAAGAATTTTTAATTTAGATTTAAAAAAATTCAAATTATGAAATTGTAGTCAGTCTTGTTGGCACAACCAAAGGGCCACCTTTGACCTTGACGGATATTCTGCATAACGCATTGTTGAGTCCAATCGAAACAGTCGAATGGATGAACAGTGATCAGATTTTGCTTCGAGCGACGGATTCCATCATAATTGTCAACATTTCTTCATTTCCGATCACTTCTAATTCTTATGCCAAGAATGATATCGTGGTTAGATGCTTTATCAGTAATGTGATAAATATATTTTTTTGAAAAGCGAGTTCTAAAAGTTTTCTTGGAAGCTAAATTTGCATCTATGTCAAACTTATTCTCACTAATCTGTCGAACTTTTTACTCAAAAACCAATTTTAATTTTTCAAATCTAATGAAATTATTTGAATTAAAGAAAAATCAATTTGTAGGGTAGACAAGAACATATTAATCAAATCATTTTCTCACATGATGCTTCTTATATTGTTTTCTCATATAATGAAAATGTGAGTTCTATTCTTTCTCCGATCTTTTTTTTTTCGATTTTCGGTAGGAAAATAAATTTTTGATGAAATATTGCTATCAATTGTTAACATTTAATATCATTAAGCACCTAATTAACAAAGTGATAAATGTTCTGTAGCGGAAGTAATTAAAAATTTCTTTCTTTTGATTTTAATATAGAAATTATTGTTAAGTATAGTTTCAGGTCGATAATGCTGAAACTTATTTAATTTATTCTGTACAGTCTCAGTAAGTCTTTTTGAAAGTCTTTTTTTTAATTGAATTAAATATTTAAATTTCTATCTTTTGATAAATTTTGTTGCTGTACAATTTGCAGTAGCGTTTAGGGCATTCCAGTATTTTGCATATTGCAGAACAATTTCACCAGTTGGACCGCAAGGAACGGGTAATGAGTTTTTGCAATTATTTATTTGGAATCCAACGTCAAATGATTTCGTGAGTTTTAATGATTTTGAAAAATTATGATTTTAGGGTACGATAGGTTAAATGATAGATTTTAGGGAACGACAGTTTCGGCAAAATAATGATTTTAAGATATGATAGATCAAAGAATAATAGTATTTGATTCAGGCTTTCACGCTACACAGCATGCAATTTACGTAGATTCAATGAACAATATCATTTTTTAGATGCTTCAAATTCAGATTCATGGCTTCAAACTTTTCCGGAAAGCTTGGACCAGATGCTATTATTCTTTGATCTATGTTGTTGAGCACGTGTAAAAAAAAAAGCTTTAGTATCTGGATTATCTATTTCCCATATTTTTTTCATCATTTTTTGGGCTTTTTCGGATTTGAGACTTCTCGTCTTGACTAATTGAGCGAAGAAGTGTACGAGAAAAGAAAGAATATGCGAAAAAAAGCGAATTTGTTCTGTCGTTTTACAAAATTTCGCACATATTGAGTAATTGAAAGTTTAAAAATTTTTTCAACAATTTTTTGCGAGCAGTGCGAAAGTAAAATTATGGATTATATCCTTCATAATTTCATTTTTGAGAAATTTTCCTATAAATGACGATTTTGCAGGCATTCGTACACCAAAATAATATTTATTATAGCGAAGGACCAGGTGATAGCCATATCCACCAGATTACCCGCGATAATGAATCACTGGTGTATAATGGCATTATGGACTGGATCTATGAAGAAGAGATTTTCAACAGCCATGTAGTGAGTAATTTTATCCAATTTGATGGAAAATTAATCAATAATGCTATTCTTAAGTAATTTTATCCATTTTGATGGAAAATTAATCAATAATGCTATTCTTTGACATAGTAATCATCGATATTAATAAAGGGCATGTGGTGGTCAAAATCAGGACAATATTTGGCTTTCATCAAAATAGATGATCGCAAAGTCCCTCTAATACAGTATCCAGTATTCGGACAGCAGCAGTATCCGACAGCGAACAAAATACCTTATCCAAAAGCAGGTGTCAAAAACTTACCTGAATTTACTATTAATATCTGGGATAAGAAAAGTAAAGTATCTCGAGAAATGGACATTGCCATTGGAGACAAAAGGTTATTTCTGATAATATCAAATGATTGGTATGAAAATATTGTTTAATTCTGAGTTCTGTACTTGATTTCAGGATATTCTAGTCCATACTGAATACAGTTATTCGTTTTTAAGGAGATTAGTAATGCAAGTTTGAACACAGCAAAAGTTAGAAACATCATTGTAACAAGCCTAGTTTCAGTTTATCAACTTATCTATTCTCAATCTCCTGGATTTCACTCTACAATGATGATCTATTGATCGCTGTATTTGCTAACAGATATCAAAATATCACATCGATTTCTATTTGTACTTTTGATTCCGGGAAGTGTGTCTTGGTGGGTCAATTTTATTGATTTAACAAGTTGAATATAATATTTGATAGTATTCACTTCATTTATATGTTCTTATTACCTGAGCAGTGAAATTAGAAACTTTTGAAGTGCTATCAAATGGATATATCTGATTAAATATTTTAAGTTCAAATCTGAATAATTCGATGTTTCTTCAATTTGAAGTCATCATTTCGCTCGTTTATTTTCAGAAATTATATGTTTTTTGATTCTTATCGCGAAACTTATAATTTCATTCATTTTTGAAAAAGATGTTTTTAGAATTTCAAGCAGCACTATACCATTGCTGGACATAAATTGTGGGCTGAACCGAAGAATTTCCATATCAAACACTTTTCTAATGATTCATACTTTGTTAACTTACCTGGACATACCATATCCGATGAAATATTCACACAAATCGCTCGAGTATTCGTACCCGTAAGTTTCATATATTTTAGACCGCTTATTTTAGTCTTTGAATATTGAAATTTTTGATGAAAAAAAATAAAACTGTTAGATTGATCTTTTGTTTACAGAAAAATTACACAAACGGGAGAGTGATATTTCTTACATGGAATGATTATGATGTGACATCAATCATCGGTTACAATGAGAAGAGGAAACTGCTGTAAGTATACTTCTGATAGGATATTCATGTAAATTAATTTTAATTAATTGAAAGTAAAATTAGAATAATTAAATTTCAAATGTCCAAAGAAAAGATGTTTCAAATAACTCTTCAAGCATAGATCAACAGCTCTTTTTCCTTCATCATTCATCAATTTAAATTACTTTTTTGTCCAATACGAAAGCAAATCTCTCATTTGACACTTGATCTTCTATCATTTTCAGGTATTTTGTGGCAGCCTCACCATTGCCATCACAAAGGCACATGTACGCAGTTTCATATCATGCGGTAAATTAATTGATTACTTGTCCTTCAGAAGTATATGGAAGATTGATTTTGAAATTTCAAATTAAAAATTTAATTAAAGAATCAAGAAGATCAGAAATGTATAACTTTTATATCCAGAAAATTTAATTTCAGACTAAGAATGATAAACCGAAATGCGTGACATGTGATATTGTCCCAAATTGCACATTCCAAGATGTGAAGTTCTCGATGGATATGGACAAATATATCCTGAGTTGTCGCGGTCTAGGCGTACCTCGAGTATACTACTCATCCATTTCCTCCAATAACTCATTAAGTGATTTTTCTCAAAAAATAATTTTATGACTGTTCCTTAAATATCTTAACTCTTAATTTCTGATAACTTAATGGAAAATTTTAAAACAAATTTTCATTGCAATAGTTTTTTTTTTGCAATCGAGGAAGTTTTTTCTAAATATTTTAGAACGATATTCCTGCCATTTTTGTAATAAATAGAAAGAAGTTGCTGACGGAAACTTTTCTAAATTTTAATTTCTACTGATTTAAAGAAGAAAAATAAATGTTCATGTCATATCATATCTGATAATATTTTTTAGCAGAAGAGTTGACGGATTGGAAGAAATTGGAACGAAAGTATGAAGAAAAAGCTCTCGCCACAGTGCGATTTGAAAATTTCACTTTAAGTAATGGATATGGCAAGTGCTGCAGAACTTTTTTTTAATTTTAAATTATTTGATTTGTTATCAGATGTTAGTTATCAATTATCAGAGTAGTCTAGAAGACTCTTGGCTTCGTACTGATAAGCTTATTTTGTCTATAACAAAATACTATCAGTTTAACTATATATTAAATGTGACTTAGCTATTGAATGAATTGAAGATAATTGAATACTAATTAATTATCTAATAATAAATGAAATTAACATTGTAGTAGCAATGGTGAAGATGTTATTACCGCCAGATTTCGATCAAACGATTCTTGATACCAAATATCCGGTTATTGTTTCCGTGTAAGTCTTGCTTTTTTTTTCACCGTAATTGTTTTTACATAACTATCAAATTAATTTTCTTTTTGAAAATGTTTCTCAAAACTTGGAAAATTCAAACTTGATATAATGAATTACATATACTACTCCGAACCTGTGGTCAAATCGTAATATTTTCAAGATGTAAAGTTTAAAAAAAAGTTAATAATAATCGTCTTCTGACTTTTTTTTTTTAATTTTTAATCTTTTTTCCAGTTTTTTTTTTTTTTTTTTTATAGGTATAATGGGCCAGGTTCACAAACGGTTACTGAAGAGATGGCACCGAATACATTGGATATGTTTCTAGCATCGAATACAAGATATATTGTCATCTGCATCGATGCTCGTGGATCTGGCATGAGAGGATGGAAATACAAGGAACCAATATATGGTCATTTAGGAACGGTTGAAATTGACGACCAAATTGAAGCAGTGAAGTTGGTCTTTCTACTCATCTTTTTAAAAAACTTTTTTCAAAAGTTCAAGAGAAAAAAAAACTTGTCAAAATTTCAAAAATTTTCGTTTCCGATGAATATACATTTTTTTTTTTCCAGAATTTTGGCTTCTAAACACCGATTTATTGATTCGAAACATATTGCAATCTGGGGATGGGTAAGTTTCTATCATTAATTCCTGAAAGGCACTTACAATCGTTCTTTGAACTATAAAAATAAGGAAACAAAAAAGAGCCATATTAATTAGAGAAAAAAAAAAATAGCGATTAAAAATCAAAAAAATTCGAAATCTGAAAAAATCTATCCATTCAGCTAAAATTATATTGGTTCTAGAAATATATCGTACAATTAAAATAATTAAGCATGCATTCTATAAACTTTATATAATTTCACACAATATTTCATTTAATTTAAATTAGTTAATTAAATGATTTGTGGTCTAATCGTAGTTTCTCTTGACAGTCTTACGGTGGATTTGTGTCAGCACACGTGGTTGAGCGTGACACGAATCATCTATTCAAATGTGCCGTGAGTATCGCACCTGTTACCGATTTCAAGTTATATGGTAAGTTTTAGAAGACATACAGTGATGAACTATGCAAGAAAGTATTTCTGGTGCTGACGAGATTATCGATTGATTTTTAGCTCTTTAATTTTAATTTTTCAAAAATTTCTCAATTTTCAGATGCCACTTATACTGAACGTTATATGGGTGGTGCAAGTGAACTTGCATATGAACAAGCCAATCTTATCAGGAATGTTAGCATGTTCAAAGAAGTGAAATTTCTATTGGTGCATGGGATGGCTGATGGTAAGCTTTGTAAGCTTCTTTATCCAGGCTGATTTCAGGTCAAGAAGACAAATTAAGGTCAATATTGCTACTTTCGCTTTTCAGACATATTGTTGTATCATTTAGTTTGATAATTTTATAATAGTAACCAAGAAACATTTCCTCGATTATTTTTTATATTCTGAATTAGTTGACCTTTCTAGCAGATATTTGTAAAGAATTTCAATTAATTAGGAATTTCAAGTTTTGAAAATTAAAGTTAACATAATGTAACGATCATTTTATATGCATTTTGAGATCTTTTTCAGTGTTATAAATTATCTTTTCCTGTTAAGTATGTTTTTACTCAAATTGAAATAGCAACAGAAATGATTTGAAATATTCATTCTTCCTATTCAATTTAACTGATAATGCTTGCAGATAATGTTCATTTACAAAATTCTGCTCAACTGATAAGAGCATTGGGTGAGCAGAATATACAATTCCAACTTATGGTTTGTTTTTATAAATTTGAAATTATAATTATTTGAGAAGGTAGATCAACCTAGACACTAAAAATTCTACAAAATTCAAGAATCAAAGATTTACAAGCTAATATTTCAGTGATTGAGGACTCTGGAATATCCTTCTTATTCAGTTTCCATCTTTCACACTTAATTAAAGCGATATGTTCAATGAATTGAACATAAATATCCTTTTTTATCTAAACAATCGAAATAACGTTTCGCTTAATATTTTTAACCAAAATTTATCAGGAAAAAAAAAAAAACAAAAAATTAAAAAAAAAAAAACGAAAAAAAAAACAAAACATTTCGAAAAAGATTTTTTTTCTTTAACATTTCGAAAAAGTATAAGAGTTGAAATCGAAAGTGAAGAATAAAATTAAAAATCAAAAATTAGAGGTCAGTGTTATAAAATTATCTAAAATAATATTAGCCATTCCTTAATTTCTCAAATTTGCAGGTGTATCCAGATGCAAGTCATAGCCTAGTCTGGGCTCGTAAACACCTGTTCACCATGTTAACGGAATTTTTTGAAAAATGCTTCGAACTCTAAATTTTCAACTGCCATCCACAAGAACTCTCAAAAATGAATCGTGCAAGAAAAAGAATATTCAAATTGGCTCAATTTAGGTTATTTCAATTCTTTTTCATTTTGAAATTAAAGCTGAATGAAATCATCGTGCTGCTTTCTCCATTTTTTTGATCTTTGTTGTCCCATAAAAAAGTGCTTCTTGATTCACTTAAACAGATTTCTACACTGCTCTATGGAAATTTAAATTAAAAAGAGAAAAGTGATGCAAAATCTGAAGTTTGAATTGAATATTTTCCATCGGTTTATTGAATTGTTGCGATATTTTCGAATTCCAAATATTTTAATAAACTTTATGTTATGTATTAAATGGTATTATTATGGCTCATTCTGGGAATAGTTATGTTTTCACACTTCATAGTTTTGTGGTGCTTGCCGACTATATGTATGGATCTCACACATTTGTCTTTTTATCACTCCTTTCATATTTTCGTTTCTTTTTTTGATATTCAGAATATTTTAAACAGCATAATTTGAACTTAATATTAAGAGTGAAAGTTGGAAAATTTCAAATTTTTCAAATTTCAAAATTACTTTGTTAATTGTAAAATTTTGCTTACTTATTATCTCTTTGTATATATGATTCAATAAATTTGCTATCGAAATTACACATTAATTTTGATAATGATTTCTGCAGCTTAATTATTCAAAATATTAGTATTTTGCAAAGCTAATACTCGCAATAGAATTGCAAAATTTTGACTATTTTTGGTTTTATTTTTTATTTTATTTTAAGTCTTGATTCTTTCACTGATTTCTTTTAATTTTTAAAAAAATTAGCAAATCATCGCTGGGAAAAAAGCCATTTGAAATATAGCTGAAATAAAATTATCAATGAAATTCGTTTATTCCGATTTCACCACAATTTTATTTTTATCACTTGAAAGAATTTCACAGAGTCATACAAAATATTTGCGAAATTTTCAATCGAAAACTTAAAAAATGCTCATAAATCAAGATCAAAGAGATCAGTGCCTGTCACGGTGATTAAGAAAGATGCGGCGATCAATATGATTTCTCATACAACTGCAACAACCAACTAATCAGTGATAATCAGTAGCTAATCAGTGGATCAAATGACACGGTAGGTTCTCGTGACAACTCGAATAGACTTAGAAGTTTTCATTGAGAGGTTGTGTTAAATGTGATCGATAAAATTCAGGTATTTCATTTGTCTGTGTGATGGATCTGTCCGGTGGGGATATCTTTTGGGGGTGTAAAGTTTTTTTGGGAAGTTGTGGCGAATCTCGAGGAAGAAGTTTTAGAGTGGGAATTCAATTAAGTGAATTCTAGTTGTCTAACCACCATATGTAAGCTTTCCATAGAAGAGTGGCTGGATCTGTCAGATGTAATGTTTGTTGTTTTTCAAGTGCTTTTAGGCATAGATTGAATGCACTTTGTCAACTAGCACTTAATAATGTTTTCGCTGCTTCCACGAAACTTTCAAGTATGTGTTGCCACGCTGTCCCACTTTTGATTTCTTATAATATTCAATCCATTCCATGCATTCTATTTGTTTTGGAAGCATTTTTTACGTTTACTTAGCTTTTTTCTAGCCTATTATTCCGTGAAAATAAAGCAAAATGCCTGATACGGATTTTATAATGAAATGCCGTGGATTGCCATGGTCTTGTACCGAAGATGATCTTCGTGAATTTTTTGGAGGTTAGTTGATTGTTTTATTTTTATTTTATTAGACCAGCTCAGTCAACCATCCAGATAGAATTTGCATTGATAAGGTTGGGAAGGGGAGGGGTGGAGAAATGGTGGCGTGAGGAAATCACTTAAATTGATTTTATTGGTTTAATATTTTGCTCCTTCATTTCATTGAATCAAATATGGGAAGAAATTTCCTATAAATTTTAAAATTTATAACTGAAGTTGATTCATGAAAGATATCTGGAAACTTATTTATAGAATCCATTGTTTCTTTGTTCCACTATTATAAATGCGCTAATAAGTAGCTTTTTATTTTCATTTTATTTTTTTTTTTTTTTTTTGTATTACTTAGAAAATCTTAGAGTCAAGGTGAAGATGGAAATAAAAAAATAGAGAATTTTCATGAAGGAAGCGGACTCAATTTTTTATCAAATGATTCCCGAAATTTGGTGTCAAGCGAATTATATTCTGACTAATTTTGGTTTTGAATTGAGAGTTGACTAAATTTTCTGTGAATTTCATCTTCAGAAGTAGCGAGATCAATCACTCAGATAAAGCTGACGAAAGATCGTGATGGACGTGCTAGCGGTGAGGGATTTGTTATATTTAATAATCGAGAAGATTACGATTTTGCTTTAACAAAAGACAAGAAATATATTGGTAAACGATACGTGGAGGTTAGTTTTTTTTACATTAGATTTGTTCATTTGAATGCATTGACATTATTTCTAATAGTGAATGTTTATCGTTTAAATTATCTGTTTTTCACTATTTAAAACGGTATTTTTCACTTAGGGATTTCTTTCAACAAATAATGCGTACTGAAAAAGGAAAACTTTGTATTTTAAAGTGCCATTTCATATTTTCACTTTCTGTTTTCACGAATACATTTTAAATACATTTTATATTTAGTTTTATCTCTTTCTTATTTTCATTATATAAGTTTTGTCATTTCAAAATCATTTTGTGCCTCGACTTCATGTTTCTTTGCTGTTTGTAATCGCCATTCGAATAAGATTTGAAAAAACATAGCTTTTCATAGTTGATACCTTTTCATCCATAACTTGATATCACGGCGTTACAAAAGTGCATTTTGAAACTAGATTTGTACATTTTCGGAAACAAATCCATTATGGTTTGATTAAATTTTTGCCATGTTTTATTCTACTCATTTTTTAAAGCTTCAACAAGTATCATCGATGGAATCGGATTATGATGATAGCGACAGGCGATATGGGGGATCAGTAGCGGCAGATCCAAATTTGCCTGATCGTGAAACATCCGTCGTTAGATTAGGAGGCTTACCATATGGTTGTACCAAGGAAGAAATCGTGCGTTTCTTCGAACCACTTGAAATAGCCGATAGAGGTCTTTTTTATTTTACACAATTTCAGTCAGTTTCTTATTCAAAGAAATCATTTTTTATAATATTGTTCTTATTAATGCAGTAAAAGTATTTCTATCTGATTAGAGTATTGGAGTTCAACAGCTACAAATTTTATCTAGAATATAAATAGGATGTGTCTTAAAATTGATATAATTTCGTATTGATTCGGGAATAGAGAACATATAGGATTGCTTTCACATGATTCTTATAATCAGTAACTTTTTCAGGTATTGTTATGATTTACGATCGTTACAGTGGAAAACCAAAAGGTGAAGCTTTCGTTGCATTTACTGATGATGATTCTGCCTCCAAAGCTCTTGCTAAAAACAAGGAATACATTCAGCATAGGTATTTTTTTATTCGCCAATTTTATATTCTTAATGTTTAAGTGCTAATATTTTGTTGCAAAAAATTTGCAGCAGTTTTCCAGCATTGTCTTCAGCAGATGTAATTTATCAGCGGTTTCAGTTATTATTGATGAGGAAATTTCGTTAAGGAACTAAATTTAATTGTGTATTTAATTTATTCCCGAAATTAATCATATTTCGTTATTAAGATATGTGGACATATATCCGTCGTCTTATGGTGAAATGCTTCGATCTTTGGATGGAGGTCCTGATCCGTATGTTGGCGGTGGTCGAGGATGGGAAAGAGATCGCCGCCCGAGAGGATTGCCATATGATCGTCCAGGTGCTGACCGAGGTTATCGTGATCCCAGAATGCATCGGAATGGTTTGTTCATTTTTAAGTTTTTAGAAGTGACAATCAAATATGAAAAGATCAGTTGATGAATTAATGAAAAGTGTCGTCAGTTCAAGTTTTGGGGAAAAACGGGGATTTGCTTGTGGAAACCATGGATTCTTAATTGACCGGTTGGGAACAGGTAAGTTGTTTAACGGTCTGCCAAGTCGGAATATTCTGGGCCTTGTTGGAAAATTTGGGAATTTTTGGGATCGCAGCGACCTTGGAAAATATTCGGAAATCTGCTGAGCTATGGTTCTGTTTTGGGTATTAAATGTGAATGTGTACGGGGGGTTGCAGAAGTATGGGCCGACAGATACGGCGGTGGTGGCGACGGTTATGATGATGGGTACGGTGGTGGACGTGGTGGTGGAGGACCAATGCGACGGGGTTGGAGAGATGAACCGCCGATGGGTGGCCATAGGGGGTATTCACCACCGCGGCGTCGTTATACGACGCCGCCACCGGAATACTGTATACGGATGCGTGGTCTTCCATATCGGGCTACGGAACGCGACATAATCGATGTAAGTTGTAATAGTAAAAAGTATGTTTACCTAGCTAGAATAGGTTAGAAAAGTAGCTGGAATGGGATCTGGCGAATAGTAATGTTTGCTATGAGGGCATTTTTCTGTTTATATTCGGAAGCGGCATTGACTGTTGATTGGTTTCGAAAGCCCACACTTTTTTGTGAATTGGTTCAGTTTTTCGGGATTGATGTTCTGGATTTTTGGGTTTGATTTACGATGATTTTATTCATTTTGAGCAATTTCCTGAAATTATATTTACTTTATTTAATTGCATTGACATCTAGTCATGATACATAATAGAAAGTGACAGATAATAGTTATTATTCATGATTAAGTATATGAAGATAAAAAAGTGATAATAGCTGCATTATTTTTTTTTTTTAATATTATTTCTTATCGAATTCTCCTATACGAAACAGATGTGAATGTTTGAGCAATTTTTTAGTTGCTTTATTGATCAGTTATCAATATAGTCAGTGATTTAAATGCTGCTTATGTGGATTAATTAAAGTTCGAGTTTTGTGATTTCTATTAATCTTTGAAGTTATGCATTGTTCAAATTTAGTTCTTCCAACCGTTGCGACCAGCATCTATTGATGTGCTGTATGAATATGGAACTGATCGTCCTAGTGGTGAGGCAATTGTGGAATTCAGAAATCGAGCAGATTTCGATTCTGCAATGCAACGCAATCGAAATTATATGGGTATATTTTTATTATTTGAAATTATGGAATAGAATATCACTCCGTAAAGTTCATTGAGTTCAGATCTCTGAATTTTAAAATCGTGATTTAGAGAAGATAAATGAGAGGTATTACGTGGTGTCACTTGTGCTGATTTAGCTTTTCTTATGGTTTTACAACTCAATATTATGAGCATTATTGTGGGAATAAACACCAATATTGTTATGCTTTTATTTTTTTACTTTTTCTTGCTAAATATCAATTTGTTGATTCCAGGCTCGCGATATGTAGAACTTATCCCGGAACACTGAAATTCATTATGAAAGAAGCCATGAAATTTTCAGAAATTTGATCTTCATATAAAATCTGTATCAATTAATAATAAACACAAATATTCCTTTGTCATTTTTTTATCCAATTTTGTTTTATTCGTCGGTGAAGTATCTGCTGAAGAGAGACTTTTAAAACTCTTCAGCTTTTTCATTTTTAATCATCCCCTAAATTTTTTTTTTCCAGTAAGCATTAGAGAATCCAACAATTTTAGCAGAAATTATTGGAAAGGATATTCGAGTGGAAATAAATAGTAGAAAACTACTACTAGAAGAAAGTTAAGTAGTACTTATATCCAGAATTTATAATTTTAATCTGTCTCTTCAGTCAATCATATTCTTCCATTTTCACATTGTTTCATTCCAAGCAGAGTGCTATTGTTTTCAAAGCATAAATTTAAAGTTTTTTTGTGCTTTCCATATACTGTTTTTCTCTTTAAGGATTTGTTTAGATATCAAAATTAGAATACTCAAATTTTTATTTTTACTCCCATTTTAAGACTAGCTTTTGTTTTTTCTGATTTCATTTTTAAATAAAGCATTTGAGCGGAGTTTTTCATCACCATTACCGATATGATGTGCGAATTCATATCATATATTCATAGTTTCATCATTAGATTCATTTATGGATGTCATTGTAGGTTTAATAAGTTAAATGATTTTCTAATGAATTGCATTTGAAAAATTTCAATAAAATATGGTTTTGAAATGAAGGAGCAGGAAAGTTGCCTTCATTTTTTCATTCTGCGATCTAAAGCAATAGTTTTAAAAGCAGTTAATGCTTTAAGAGATATGCAAGTCTAATTTAAGATTTGCATACTTTTCCATTGTCAGAAATTTAAATATTGATGTAGCTCTACATAAGGTTTCTCATCTTCGAATTAGAATCACTTTTTCATCAGGACTGATACAGTGATGTGTATCGAAAACAAAAAGAACAAACTTCGGATCGGCTCGTGCGTGAACTGTTTATATTGCCGTAAACTATTAATATTGCTCGTTTAAGTCTTTAATCACTATTTTAATTCTAAATTCTGGAATGAAAGAGGGAAATTCTTAAATATTGAGAAAGCATTTAAGGCGAATAAGCCTAGAAGTATTGGTTTCTTCTTCCAAGAGATTTCAGAAATTTAGTATGAGATATATGGATATCAGATCAGAATGATGGCGTCATTATGACTTCGTTTCTGATCTTAGTCCAGTTATATTTCGAATGATCTTATTGCGCCAGTTTTGAAACTTCATTTTAAACTCAGTAGCTGTTTTATTATTCTCTCAATTTTTGCTATTATTGCATTTTTAAAATATTTTGATTATATTAGATTTTACTTTTAATGAGCTTTGGAATGAAATGAATTTCTGCTTTAGAAATCTGGAATAGCCTAATAGCGTCTAATAGCTTAATTTGAGACAAAAAAATGTTTCCATGTATTTTTAGAACAAAATTTGTTTGAATTAGCTTTTGAAATAACACTTGCGGGAATAAAATGTAATAAAAATATGATCGTAAAAATTTTATTTTCTCGTTTCTTCTCTACCTTTCATTTTGCAATTTTGCTTACAAGAATTTCATTACAATTACTTAGTTCATTACAATCTATTTGGGTTTAATGAACTAAGTAATTGTAATGAATTAAGTAATTAAATGACTTTATGAAAAATTATTTAAAGCTTCAGTCATGAAAAATTGAAGCGAAAAATCCAGTCTGATATCATCTTATACAAATTTCTGGAAAAAGCGATGTGATCCCTATATGATGAAACTGATGATAAAATGATATATTTGTAGAAAGGAATATGAATATAAAGGAATTCATAGTCGAAGAAGAAATAAGGTCGGGATATCAGACATTGTCGAAAATTATCGTGTTGCTGCTTCTTCAAGTCATCCCGATATCGACACAATTTTATGCGCTTGGGAGCCCACGTACGCGAAATCATTGTCCTAGTCTAGAACTCTATTTTACGGAAATTATGACTTGATTACTATTGATATCTTATATATAACTATCTCTGGTGTGATTCAAGTATGTTAATAGTTATGATCATTTGTTCCGTCCTGTGGAAAAGTGCCAAATATAAGTTTAAAAATAGGCTTTAATCGTTCCAGATATTCATCTTATCAGACATCATCAGTATTCATTACTACATTTAACGTTAATGGACGTACACCAACATTGGATGGAATTCCGGGCTGGTTAACTTGTGAAGACGTTTTTCCGCCTGATTTTTACATTATTGGGTTTGTCGCTTTGATTTAAGATTGATGAGATTAAATTTTTTTTTTTTTTCAAGTAATTGAATTATATGAAACGGGTGAGCATTCGCTACTTTTCTAGCAATCTTTTAAACCCGAGTGTTTTAGAATTTTTCGGTTTCTCTTTTAAATTGAGGATTACCTGACACTCAGTATGTCATAATGAATGCCTGTATACGTATTTAATTGTTAGTTGATTAATCGTTCTTCTTCCAAATATAATTCCAGGCTTCAAGAAATGGATTTGTCGCCACAAGCTTTCATAATGCATACATCAGCGCGACAAGCAGAATGGAAAGTTATCCTTGCGAAATCTTTTCCGAAAGACATCAATTATGATCTGGTTAGTTTTTCTTTTTTTTCTTTTTTTTCTTCAAAATTATAATTCTGTTTTTTCTAGTTCGAATGTATTTGAGTTTATGGTTCAGCTTTATGCATGCATAAAAGATATTTCCAGATACATGAAATACGATTGGTGGGTATATTGCTGGCAGTTTATCGACGTGTGGACAGTAAGATTAATGTAGATCTGTCGAAAATTGATGCAGTTGTGATACCGATCGATCGACATAGCACAATTCTGAGTAACAAAGTATACTTTATGTATTTGTGCAATTTCTGGATAATGTGGAAGTACATAAAACATACAGCTTAGAACTTGAAACAGTTAAGAAAATATTGTGTTTTATTTTCTAACTGGATTGGACATTGGGACTATAGAATTTTCAGTCATTTTCAATGGAATAATATGACATTGGGATCTTGAGCCTTTTCTAGGAAATAACAGCAATAATTTCACAGTTGATCAGTAATAAAGTAGTTTTGATGAGTCATAAGTGATTTTGCAAACGAAATTTTGAAAGATGTAGTTGTTCTCTTTTAATATGAGATTTGGTAAAATTGAATTGGTAGGGTTGTGTTGCAATCAGCATGTATATGAATGATACATCAGTTTGCTTCGTGAATTCACACTTTGTCGCTCATATTGAAAAAAATGAAAAACGCATCATGGATTATAAGTATGTTTAAATTTTAATTCAACAGTCTTCCCTTAAAATTTGAATTTAGTTCACTGTGAGAGAAGTCATTTTTAATTACTCTAAGCATTTCAGTAAGTTTTAAAGATTTCAATGCATTTCAGATATATGATCAAACATATGCGTTTTCGTAGAAGAGATAAAACGCTTTTCGATCACGATGCTGTTTTTTGGTTTGGTGATTTGAATTTTCGTCTGGACACTGCATATGGTTTGAGCAACAATGAATTACGTGAATTATGCAGTGATGAAGAGGCATTCAGAGACATGATTATTTACGATCAGGTAAATTAATCTACAATTCGGAAAATGGAAACAACGTTGAAAAAAAAAAATTGAAAACACAGAAAAAAAAGATAATAAAATGATCTGCAAATCAGATTTTTGTTGTTATTGATATTCAAGGAAGAATGATATATTTCTGATTTATCTGATCGTTCGTGTACTTGAAAATAAATTTGATACTATTTTCCGATCTAATACAGAAATTTTAAAATATTAATGAAATATTAAATTAGTAGGTTAAGCAGTTATTCAACATAAAAGCCTTGTTAAAATCTTGGAAATCATTGTATTGAAATAATAACTAAGCTTTATTTTTCATGCGATAATTTCTTTTCATCGTCGCATCAAAATAATAATTATTATGCAGTTGTCCTAACGTCATTATGCGAGCTGAAATGAAATTAAAGAAAAAAAAAACTTTCCAGTAATACCTTCACATGTTCTCAATGCATTAAACCAGTATCGGTATATTTTTTTACCGTTAATATATTTTAGTGCGCTTGAATATATCCAGCATTACTAAAAACTTTTTTTTTTCGACACTAGCAAAATCATTGAAATTATTGACGTCTGAGAATAAAATTTTTAGACATCATAAATTTTGTGTGATTTCCAAGATTGATCTAAAAACTTTGTATTTGATGAACGCCTAACTGTTGAACAGTAAAGTTTGATATTTCATTGTGATGTTATGATATCTATTTGTTTTTCTAAAAGGCAAATTGTTTAGCTTAAGAGGGCAATGAAATTCAAAGTTATATTTAAAAATTTCAAAGAGTCGGAAATTTTGAATTTTCGTCCAACTTACAAATATGATATTAATTCCGACAACTGGGATAGCAGGTCTAATTAATTTTTGTTTGATGTTAATTCTTTTTCCTTATCAAAACTCGGGATCGTTTTATGTTTTTGAGTATTAATTAATGCCTTTATTTTCATCAAAATAGAACCACATGCTAAGATGGTCTCAAATTTATATATTATGGGTTTATTCTGTTATTTCAGATTTATTCCTTTTCGCCTTATGTGCAACTATTCAAGAATATAAGCCTTATATATCTTGCTTCCTCAGTGTTTAATCCTTGCTAGCCCTAGGTTGTTTATGTGTCCATTTACATAGTAAAAGATACTTTCAAATCACTCCATTTTCATGGATCTTTTTGCAGTAAAAAGAAACGTGTTCCGGCTTGGTGTGATCGAATTTTATGGTGGAATCAGAAGGGTGTTAACATCAGGCAGGAATTTTACGACAGCGTACCATCCATCAAATTTTCGGACCATAGGCCAGTGAGGGCTCTTTTTTACTTGGATGTACGAAAAATTGGTTTAGCCCAGTATGACAAGGCTTACCGAAGAGAGGCAAGCCATCGTCCAATGATTATCGCTAAAAAAGGAAGAAAACAGACAGTGAAATTGTGATTTGCATTTGGATTTATTCTTGTGATGATTTTTTTTTTTTAGTTGTAAATCAAATTATTGCAGTTAATTGAAAAATTGATTCAAATGTTGGTCTCTGTAGCTTTTCAAATTTTGTATTCTAATTTTCAGTAATCATCTCTGTTGACAAAACCATTAACTTTCTAAATCATTGGAAGCTTAGGATTTTTTGCTGATCAAGATTTTAGTTGAATTGTTTTGGTCAAGGTATGAATTACAAACTTATAAATCTTTGACTAATCGAAAAAAAATTTTTTTGGGCAAGATTTAAGTTCCAACTCCCGGATTTTTTATTTCAATGATTTAGATGACTACAACTGAATGGATTAGAGACCTCGTAGTTCCTGCAAGCATTTGTTTTTGTTTTTGTTTTTTTTACAAATCAACAAATCTCATCCTTAACGAGTCGCATAACCATTTTTGGAGTATAATTAATGGTATTAGATATTTTGGAAGCTTTATTCTCATTATCAATGTTGTTAGCGACTAATCAATGTTTGGAATGATTTATCAGTAATTGTTGTAAATATGACGAGATAATCGAGCTTCCCTCGGTTTATTAAATTAAAAAATAGTTAATTAATAAACTAATTAGGACATATGAAATATTGTTATAGCGATACACTTGTGATTTGCAATATATATCATTATTAGCGATTAAAAATCATTTTCGTAACATGATTTTAGTCACATTGCGTTATAATGGTACACGTTACACAATACATGTATGTGTATGCTTAGCAGTTGAGCTGAATGATTGCCATGCTTCATTTTTCTGGCGTTCAATAATTTATTTATTTTTTGCAATTATTTGTTTTGCTCCATTTTCGCTTACCAAGTAAAATATCCTTTCGTATTAAGACCGAGTTCTCATGAGTACGGCATTTAACCGAATTCTAATTCCCTTTTTTTTTAAATACAAGATGATAACGTCAAAAGCTACACGAAAGATTCGAAATGCTTCTAACAATTTGTAGGATAGTTAGCTCATGGAAAGTATGGTCGGAGGATGACTTTCTACACGGTTGGAAACGAGACGTCAACGATTTCTCTTCGGGATGACATTGAGGAAGTTATGCGTGATTGGGAGAACAGGTTATTCCATTTCTTGTGAAATTCGAGGCATTTTATCATGCCTCATAATGAATAATAGTAACCATTGCAATTAATTTATTACTGAATCTGATCTACAAATATTTCCCATTTTCATTTTTTTGATCCTTACTGCATTGAATATCTCTGTTACTGTGATACGAAAAGATTCGATATTTCCCATGTTTATACTGATGTAATGTGACAGTGAATTTTTTCTTTCCCTTCTTTTTCACTGATACTGCTGATAATTCATATTATGAATTATCAGTGCATTAAACATATATTTATTATTGATTCTGCTTGTTTATTCATTTGAAGATATTCGACATACACCACGACATCGATATTCATCACAACATTCAATGTTAATGGTCGCATGCCAACATTTGAAGCACTACCGAATTGGTTAACATGCAGTGAAACATCTGCACCAGATTTTTACGTTATTGGGTTATTTTTTAATTTTGATACGAAATTTCTTAGAAAAATTCATCCTTCATCGAGAATAGTTGTATTTTCCGTCACTAACATGACTTATTTTTATGCGTTCCACTATTTTAATGGTGGCTGTTCTGATTGAATGTCTCTAAATTTCGCTTTGGATGCAAAAGAAATTTACTATATTCTTACTATAGAGTACTGAAAGAAAATGGGGATTGCTAGAACACCAGTAATATATTCTCTGCTAGAGTTTACCACTGATGTTTTGTTTTTCATCATGTTATGCATAAAAGTTAGAAGCCAATTTAGAGTTTTCTTGAGATTTGAAATTAGTAGATGTAATTACAAAATGGACATCTGCGAATTCAAATAATAGATTTCTGCATTATGAACAGCAATTTCAAGAACAAAAAGAAATTTTTGGAATGAATTGTCTTAATGAAACATTATTTCAGATTACAAGAAATGGATCTTTCTCCTCAAGCTTTCCTTATGAATACTTCAACACGTCATTCTGCATGGCAGATTGTCATCCAAAAATCTCTTCCTGCTTCCACCGATTATATTCTTGTATTAAATTCTTAAGTTTTGATATAAACAATTCTTCTGTCTTATTTCATTCACTTCGCTATCCCACTTATTTTTACTTATTATTTGAGGAAAATTTTAACTTGTTGACATCGTTCCATTCTTACCACTAATAGTGTGGTTCTTATATTTATATGGTTAGAACATAATAATAATTTAGCTTTAATATTCCTCAAATTATGTGACGATATCTATTCAATGTATTTTATGCAGGTTCAAGAAGTGCGCTTGGTTGGCATATTGTTGATGATTTATCGTCGCACTGATTGTAAAGTTCGGGTTGAGGATGCAACGACTGATATTGAAATTGTACCGACTGGTTTCCCATTACTGGGTCGCATGGGAAATAAGGTAAATAATATAGTGGCAAAAAGATCATTTTGAAAACAATGGTAATTTTATGATAGACGAACTCGAAACAAGCAATATTTAATGTGATCTTTCTTCTTGAATAATTTTATTTTTTGATATTTGGTGAGTGTTCTTAATTATTTTTCTTGTACTTTTCGTGTTCTCAAAATATTTTTTGATGGTAAAATGTGTCAAGTCTGAACATTGTTCTTTTATGCTGGTTAGGAAAAAAGTTTCAGCTTCAATTCTTTTTTCCTTAAAAAAAAAATGGTCGGTTGTTTTTGTTTAATTGTGTTAGTATTTAATTCTGATGATTACTTTAGGGTGGTGTTGCAGTCAGTTTACAAATCAATGATAGCTCTCTTTGTTTCGTGAATTCTCATTTTGCTGCTGGACAGGAAGAATTGGAAAAACGAAATCAAGATTACAGGTTAGCCTAAAAAAATG
Organism: Onchocerca flexuosa; assembly: GCA_002249935.1. Taxonomy (NCBI): domain Eukaryota; kingdom Metazoa; phylum Nematoda; class Chromadorea; order Rhabditida; family Onchocercidae; genus Onchocerca; species Onchocerca flexuosa. The sequence continues at coordinate 784,558 of KZ269977.1, read as the reverse complement.
AAATGAATGGTGCCATGAGAGTAATCATATTTGACAAAAATACAATTTTAATACAAATCAAAAATAGATTTGGATATGCATTCAGGATAGTGAAATGAATATGATAATCTTTCAGTTTTTATCTTTTTAGAGAAATATCACAGATCCGCTTTCCGAAAACTAGTAGAAGTTTGTTCGATCATGATATTATATTCTGGTTTGGTGACATGAATTTTCGCCTGGAAACTAATAATAATTTGAGTAATGATGATTTCCGGCGTCTTTGCGCTGACGAAAATGCATTTAGAGATATGATAATATTTGATCAGGTGAGCTTCAGTGTGTAACAAAAAGACCTTCATTATATCTATCAGATAATTTTCTTTTTAATGATTTTATTTCTATATTCGAAATCTGAATGAGCTTTCTAAGTTAAATAATTCGACTTTTATTATTTTTTGGCGATTCCTTTATATAAAAACAGATCATCGGAATATTAGTTCTGTGCATTCTGCCAACTGTGTATTTGAGAATTTTTTTCTCAAGAAAAATTTTCGAATTTCTTTTCAGTTAAAGAAGCAGAAAAAACTTAATCATATATTTGTTGATTTTAAAGAACCAGATGTTTTAAATTTCCGCCCCACATATAAATATGATCCTGGAACAACAAGATGGGATACCAGGTTAGCTATGGACTTCTTATTCATTTCTGATGATTTCAGATTTATACTATATATCTTTCTCAGTATTGTAGAATATATAAAATGCGAACTAAGACCTACCAATTCGTCAAACTCAGTCAGCCATCATTAATTGGGCAAACACAGATGATGTGATAGATTCAAGCTTATTCTGCGATTTATATTGTTTTATTCCATTTAGTATGATTTTAATTTTTCGAAGTTTTTCTGATTTTGATATATTTCATTCTTGAATTTCATAGATGCCTCATTATTTTTCTAAATATTTTAGCGAGAAATGTCGTTGTCCAGCATGGTGTGATCGAATTTTATGGTGGAATCGTGATGGAGTGAATGTCCGGCAACAATTTTATGAAAGTGTGGAATCGGTGATGATTTCAGACCATAAACCAGTGCGGTCGATATTTCATGTTGAAATACGAAGTATCGATGAAATTAAACGGGATATTTGCTTGGAAGAAGCTGTACGAGAAGCAGATCGACGTGCCAATGAAGCACTTCCGCAGATTGAATTATCGCAAAACGAAGTAAACGAGAAGATTTCTTAATTGATGAGCTTCATTGCTAATAATAATCTACCAAAAGTTATTACTTCGTTAAGCAGCTTTCTAATTTTTATCATAAAATCTGGTGTTAAGTGATAAGAACCATCTTCTATGATTTTGTGTATAGTTTGCTATCAGTTTGAATTTTCAGGTGGATTTCGGCAAAGTGTATTTCTTTCAAAGTGCATCCAGAATATTAACAATTAAAAATACGGGTAAAACGAAGATTTCGTTTTCGTTTGGTGCGAGACCAAATCGTGCTGCGATCTGTGAACCTTGGTTGTCTATTACACCGCCTAATTCGAGGCTTCAACCGGGTGCCTCCTGTACAATTAGTTTGCAGGTTTTTTCATATACCATTTCCATTAAAGCTTTACGAGATTTGATTTATCATTGTATTGAATAAAAATTCTCCTCATACACACACTGCCTGTCTTGCTAATGCGATCCGGTTTTGAATTAAGTTCTCAAAAATGGTTTATTGTGCCATGTTGGAAATAAATCTTTAGTGTTTTTATAGATTTTGGTTGATAAAGAAGTAGCATGGACATTGAGTGCAGATGGCAAGCTATCAGAAATCCTGGTGCTTCGATTGCACCATGGGAGGCATTATTTTGTCATTGTTTCGGGTCAGTATCAACAAAGCGCCTTTGGTTCATCGTTTATTGACCTGATCCATAAGGAAAAAAAGGGAACATCTGCATCTGAACTCGTTAATTTGGTACGAAATCTGATTTACACTGAGATAAATTATTACCATATTTTTTTTTTTTTTTTGGAGGTAACTCGAGGATCATGTAGCGGAAAAAGTTACTCTAGTTCCATGCTGCTAGAAACATGATTAATTATCGAAAGAACATTATCGGTTTAAAAAATGAGTTAATAAGTATTTGTTAGTTGACAGTCGATTGTTGGTCAGTTAGATGTTGGATTAATGAAGAAAAAAAATGAGGACTCACGACTGAAATCTATCTGCTTTTGCTGCAAAAGTTTTGATCATAATTTTATGTTGCACTACTGTTTTATTGTATATTTCTTGTTTTAGAGAAACTATTTCTCTCTTCTTTTTCGATTTGTAATTCGTTTTCGTTTTCAACTTTATTTTCAGACTTTCAGCCCCGCACCAGTTATATCGGCTATTATGGCTGGTATACCAGAATCTGTTTTTCGGATCAGTGAAGCATTAAAACAAAATGGTTTAGAAAAAATTCGTTTTGATGATCCTTCTGCTCATAGCGAATTTATAGCGTTACGAAATGCTTTAGATACTGGAAAACCGAGAAATCTGTGTAACTTTTTTGCTATCCTTTCTTTCTCTTTCTTTTCTTTCTCGGATGATTATTTTTTTAAAGTTAGAAAAAAATTGAAATTTCTAATCGACTGATAAGCATTGTTTATTTTCAGTTGAAGCTTGCAAATCAGCTTTCAGTATGTATGACACTTTGCTTACACTTATCACTTCTTTTAAAGGTATTTCGCATTCTTATTCAAAAGTCTTACATCTTTTCAAGAATTTCAAGCACTGTTTCTTCTTTGTAATGAATTTGAAGTTTTTTCGAAAAATGACAAGCAAGAGGTATTAGATTATACTCTTGTTCTTTCTACTATGGACTGCAATTTCATTCCCTTTTTATTTTTAGCCTTCTTCTGAAAATAAAGTCCCACGAATTTTTTTTAAGGACAAATTTAAATTCCTTTATGATCACGCTTTTAAATTAGTTGATTCTCACGAAGAACAGATATCAAAGTTGGTCATAGATCACTGCAAATTTTTCCGCTGGAATAAGTGGTGATTTTAGAACATAGAAGTAATTTTGAATACCAACTCTGAAAATTTTGATATATTGTATCAATTTACACACAGAATAAATACTAATTTTAATTCCTATGTCTTCAGTAAAAATCAGTCTTAATGACAGAAATTTTGTAATCATTTATCATAAAGGAAGAAGATTTAAAATGCAAGAAACATTCATTAAGAACTATTATCTTTCTGTATTTTTATAATCTTAATTTTCTTTTTGAGATTTGTGCATAATTAATTTAGCGTTCATATCATTAACAGATTTTTATTTTCACAGAATCTATAATACCTCCAACTTCACAAACAGAATGTTTGCGGGCAGCCGGTGATATTATGAGCTGCTGGTCGTGTGTCAAGAAATTCCCAGTCGAAAATCGCAATATGTTTATTTATTTTATTGGCTTTGTTACGGAGCTGATGAAACGAAACAGCTCTGCTAATAGTTAGTTATTTCTATTTTTATCCTGCCTCTTTTTGCTAGATTTTCACGTCCATTGTGCTTATTGTTTCTTTCTGCTATATCTGTTATGCTTGCATTGGTTTCTTTTTGGTTTTTTTGCTATAAATTATCCGTAATTATATTTTATAAATTTATAATAAACTTGTTTCATTTATGGGTTCGAATTAAGAGTAGATTAGCAAAAGGAGCTTAAGTTTGTATTTTCTTCCATCAGTTAGTTGCTTTTAACAGTTAAACTAACAAATCTTATCAAAATCTCGTTATACTGTAATTACCAGTTGCTTTATATACTCGTTTATTTTGGCCAAAGAGCATACTCTCCAGTGCGAGAAAATTCTGGAATTACCATTGTCAGTACATCAAATATAGTAAACGCTGTCATTCTCAACATACCACTTTAATGCCATATATTTTTCGAAATAAAGTAATTGTAATTTCAATTATAATTTCAAATTTCTGTTTTGACAAATTAATAGATGTTGAATATTAGCACCAACTTCTTATATATTTCAAGATTTATTTAATTTTCATAATTTTTTTATTAACAGTTTTAATACCTGGAAAATGATTCACCATCTAATGCTAATCGAAACTGACATTTCGTATGGAAACGAAATATTTTAAATGACATAAGATTTCATTATTTTGCATCTTGAAATATTGTTATAAAGACATATTTTCATCAGAAATTCGTTGGAAATCTGTATTCTGCATTTGATAGATTTTGCTGTTTTTTTTTTTTTTTTTTTTTTTTCGTACATTTGATAAATTCGCTATGATAGATTTTGTTTCAGCTCAGATGCAGTTACTAGCGGATATTGTATTCAGACAATCAACTGATGAGAACGGTCATTTGCAGCGTTTGAAATTTCTGGAAACAGTTGTGTGGGGAAGTCAAGGAAATGTCGGTAACGGTCCATTACCTCCAGCAGATTGCCAGAATGATGCTGATCTCATTATTTTATAATAATTTTTACCCTTTCTATCAATTTAGTTAGCAGTATTATATTTTCTCTTATGATTGATGACTGTGATGTTTGCGAAATTAATTTCTTATTTGATTTCTATTTGTCTTTTCTTGCTAGTTTTCTGTAAATTAGTCTCAGTTTTTATTAAACTGCTCCAATTTATGTCACTTGGGATTGTAGTACATGTGTCTTTTGTAAGTTTTTTGTAATTTACTCGTTCTTAAAATTAGGAGGAAATCATTGTTCCTTATTGCTCCTGTTTTAGTGACAGTAGCATCCATGCACATCCTGATTTTATCTTGTGCCAAGCGATTTTCAGTTTCATTTTAGAATATCAAATGTTGCAGATGATGTAGTTACTATCATAAGAGCAGATAATTCCTTTGGCATTTATTCATTTCATCCTCTTGATTAGTTGTTTTTTTCGGTAAATTATTGTGAATATATGTAGAATGTTTTTTCCTGCTGTTGTTTTAGCTCATCACCGTAGATTAAAGTTTACTTCGGGAAGTTGTCATATCTACAAAGGTATGTAACAGCTGCAAATCGTTATATTTCAAACATATTTTGAAGCGTTATTGACGAATAGTATATAAGTAAGCAGAACACAGTAAGTCGCATGAATATGTCATATTATTTTTATGGGCTTTACCCTATAAGGCTTTAGCCTATAGATTAGATTAGAAATCCAGATCGCTTAGATATAACGATTCGGTAGATTAAATTAGAATAAATTAATCCGTGTTAGCATAAATATGTTCATGAATTAGATAATTATTTGCGGCGTGGTAATTACTCATCATTGGGAAATGTTTTAATCTCATTAATTAAAGCAAATAGAGGAAATGAAGTTGTAGTATCGTTGATTATTCTTTGGATTGTCCATCCAAATATTCTTGATTCAGTTGATTACTATTATTTGAACTGGTGTGGTGATCTTGTAGAGAGAGGAGTTTGTATCTTATCGAGGTTCAATCTTTATTTTTCCTCATAAGCGGAAGACCCGTTCAAATTCTTGTGATCTGGTAATTTATGTTAATTCGAAGAGATAATCCATGGTGATACTGAGAGAAAAGGCTGTAAAAAAGTAAATCTCTTGTCGCGATGACATCGGAATAATTGATGAAGTGAATAGGTAATTCCATTTCTTTGGATTTGGGTTAAGTCTTCCATTTTCCATCCATCCCGTATTTGCTTTAATTCATTATTCATTAGCATTTTGTCATTTTCCCTACTATTAAAGCATTTGATTTTCCTGTAGTACAATTAGACTGTATTACTGTCAGTATACTATTTCTGTTTCTCGATTACGTTTTAGCATTGAATATCTTGCCAAAAACTCTTCAAATGCTAGAAAGTTGTATTTCCTATCTTCGAATTACAAATAATTTTGAAAAATGAAATCTATGTCGGTCTTTTTTTCCTTTTTTTTTTTGAAGAAATGAATAACATTTCGTCATGGATGCAGCAAGCAAAAGAAGTGACAAGGAAAATCTCTGAAATGATGTATATACCAGCAGAAGATAAAGTTGAATTAGAAGAAACCTTGGATGATGTTGGGTCCGAAAAAGTACCCGTGGAAAATCAAGAAAAAAGTCCCAGATTAAAAGGAGTGGAAAATAAAGAAAATATCTCATCCGACAGTGGATCAACGGTGGAACTTGGTGGGGATAGTGTCAGTCATCAAGGGTTAGATCGAAGCAAGTTTGAAACTAATGCTGCTGCGACTGTCGAAGCTGCGAAGAAATATGCAAGTGAGAATTTTTTTTGAATTGAGATTCTTGGGAATGATTGTATTGCTGTGATTTTCCTTCATTAATTATTTTATCTAAATCTTTGTACTAGGCACTTGATAGACTGACTGATTTTGATGCATTTCTTCGTTGTTGTTAAAATCTATGTCACATATGGAAGACATGCTTCTCTTTGTTTATAACACTAGTCTGAGTGTTATAAAATTGATAAAGACCTAATTAGCAACAAGTTGAGAGGAGTTATTACACATTTGCTGAAATGTTGTAAACATAAAAGAAGGAAGGTGAAAGGAATTAAACATTTACATTTGATATTTGTCTCATTTGTAGATTCCTTCTTTTCTTTGGCGAAAGAAGCAACAGCAAAGGCTGCAATAACAGCTGAAGAAACCGCGAAAAAGCTGCAAAATGTTGTCACTGAAAAAGTATGAGCTTAAAACAATGCTATAATTTTAAATTTAAAGAACATATACGAATCTCTTTTACTTGTTGCTACAATGCCACAATTTTCGTTTTTTGATATGTGAACTGAAATGTGAAATGATCCTTCAATCTTAATCTGTTATTTTTCCATTAAAGCGTTATTAGTCGTTGTTTAATTACGGAAACTCATTGGAGTTCTTTTTATTCATAATTGTATTAATATCTCCATTATAGCATCATTTATTTGCAGACAATAATAGGCAACTTGGACAAAGAGCAAGCGAAATTCAAAGATGAAATAAATGTAAATAAATTAAGTGCATGTGCATTGCCATGGTCTGATCTGCCAGATCAGTGGATTGCTAAGAAGCACATTTTGTCACTTTCATTGGTAATATTTTGTATTACATTTTACTTTTTAATGACTTCGGTTTTTTAAAGTAATATATTTATTTCGTGCTTCAAATCAGACTAAAACCAGTTTTAAATTGTTTTTGGAAGGTCGGTTCTGTAAATATTTTTGAAATGTAACTATTTACCAATCCTCAGTTCCTGTTTCCATTGTTACACTGTTCTATGTTTAGCCATATTTACGCTTAGCTTTTAGGATAACAGAATCATGGATATTGATTGAAAAGTCGCAGTTTACCTTTTCATTAAATTTAATTTTCATTATCTTAGATCCTTTCCTCTTTTTTTTTTAGAAATTCTAGTTTACTCGGGGGAGTTTGCTGCATGAGATTTAACTAACATTTTTTCCTCTAAACATAAAAGAATCTTGCAGCTAATTTTTTGGATCATTTGTGTTTTTGCAGGATACTCGGAATTTTACTCGTGATTCGCCATCAGAGACGAATTTTGATTACAAACAGATTCAGTCAGTCGCAGCTGCTTTACTCGAAGAGGATCCGAATTTGAGAAAAATTAGATTCCAGCTTGTTCCGAAAAAGTATTCTTTGCATTTATTTTTTTTTAGGATTCGATTTATTTTCAGCTACTGAAAATCAGTGGTCGAGATTCATGAGAGGAATTTCGATTTAAAAATATTAGTATGCTAAACCTCATTTTACATTTCGGAATATTGTGATATGCGTTCCAAAGTTTTTGAAAGTTTCGTCTGTTTTATCTATATCAAAGAATAAGGCATTTATCAATGAAACTAACCCTAGAAATATAAAATTTTTATGACCAGTGAGAGGACTCGCAAATTCTCTACTGTTTACGTTGCAAAACTTTTTATAGGCTGAGTGAAGAACGTTTTTGGAGAAATTACTTCTATCGTGTTTCACTAGTACGCCAGGCAGCTCTGGGAGAGAACTCTTTACCCGTTGCAGAAGTTCCCGTTTTTTCTAGAACCGTTGAGCAGAAAGAAAATTTAAAATCATCTGATTCAGAAGATAAAGAAGCACAAGAGCAAAAAATAGAAGCAAACAAAAGAAATAAAATTTCGAAAACTAGTACGAAAGAGCAAAATGAAACTGAAAGTGAAGATAGTGAAACGAAGAACAAAAAGTTGGATGAAATTCGTGAAAATATTGCCAGCGCTACGCAGGAAAGTTCGTTCCTAGTTTCTTGACTTTAATTTTTTTATCAACTTTCATTCAAACTGTTTTTCAACTATCCCAAAAAGAGAACATTATGGTACTATTTACGATTATGCTATTCTGCTATTCTGCCAACGACTATGTGTTCTTAATTTATTTGAAGCTTATATATTGGTTCTTTTAGTCACTCTGATATTACCATTGTCGCATCATAATGAATGATTCATGTCTAACATGTCTTCTTTTCACATTGATTTAAAAAATCAGTGTTTTTCAGGGATTGGAGAAGACTTGGAACGAGATTTGATAAATTCTTTGAATGATTATGAACTTGTAAGTGATGGAACAGATAAAACAGATGAACAGTGGGAAGAGGAAATAACTGAATTACTTAATTCAGCTTGAAGAAATATTTGCATTCTTCCGTTTTTTGAGCCAGTGCTATTCGGTGATGATTTATTCGAGATAATATGGCATTTCATAATCACATAGTGTTCGTCGACTTAACTTCGAATTCTTTGCTTTGTCTCATCGCTTTTTTTGAAATTACCTGTGGATTTTCTTGTGCAAATGGGAAGAGGCATTTGAATGCATTTAAAGTTGGGTTGATCACTCATTGTCTATTTATTTTTTGGCAAATACGTCTAAATTTCTTTGTAAAAGAAAATTGGCCTCTTTTATCTAAATTTAAAATAATTATTTCTTATGCAAATATCTGACAATTGTTATTTAAATCCTAAATGAGCTTTCTTCTCAATTAGTTTCATATTTTTCTGATGATTTCTCTATCGATTGACAAGTTTAATCGCGTAAAGAAATCTTCATTCTTTTTTCCCAAGAATTAATAAGTCAGAAAAGTTAGGAATGTAAATAGGACAAAATGAGGTAAAATGTAAATTTTAGAATGATAATTACAAGTCTTTTGAAGCTGAGTCAAAAGCGTCATCTCTATAAACTTTCATTGTGGGAAATTTGAAATAACATTGTTTGTAATGTTTACATGTCCTAATTCTCTATTTAATGAGAAATTTATTTGACATGTTTGTTCATAAACTTTTCTCCTAACGCAGCATAATTTTTTTTTGTTGGAGAAATCTACCACTCAAAAGGATTGAGATTATGAGATGAGACAACGAGCAACGAAATAATGTTGTTTAGAATGTGTGGATGTTAGAATTTTCATCAATATTTACTTAGATTCAAGGAATCGAAGAGCATAGGGTTGGGTTTGGCGATGATTAAGACTCGTAAATAAGAGGGAGAGACGACAAAGCAGTGGTGCCGGATACATTATGCAGAGCTCTCAGAATCCTAAATAGATTTCCATTTACTTTCCATTAAGTATGAATAATATCATGGATATAAACACACGTGCTATTATGCAAATACACGGATACTCGTAACAATATTCGTACATAGCAATAACATTTCATTTCTAATCATTCAATCATCCATCTGCGATTATGCAGATTCTGCAGAATCTGAACGGATTCTGATGCTTATTTTTCTCAAGTATAAATTCATCGGATGACGAAATAGTATCTAGTATTGATTGATAAATTATTGATGGAATTGTTTTTTCAAAAAAGTTTTGCAATCTACTAGATTTCATTACGATGATATTATCAATGCAAACTGATACGGATTGTGATATTGCCTAAAATGTCGACGATAATCTAAACAATGAAATCAGTGATTTTCAGTGATTTTGATTGTTATTATTAGCTTCAATTTCAAACATATATTATTAGATCCGTTTATTTCTTACTCGAGAGGATCATTCGGAGTGTCTTGTTGTCCAATTCATCTATTAAAACCAATAAATTAACAAGACGAATGAATATTATTATTCCTAACATTCATTCGTGACTCACGTATTTCACGTATGGTTTCTAACATAATCACGTGGAACGTATATGCGTCTATTCCACTATCACATTTTCAATTCTAATTCATCAGTGCCATTTACATCTGCAAAATGATGTGCTTTAATTGGAGAGGAAGAAGTGACGATCAATTCAAACTTGAATTATTTCACTTTAAATTTAAAACATCAAAAACGAAAGGTCGTTTGTCTTACTCCCAAAAACAGTAACATCTGGAGCAAAGAGCATTGTTATTGATCCTCACCATGTTTACTATTCCCTCCTGCCAGTCACATGCATGTTTGTGTATGTGTATGTGTGTATGTCTGTGTGTGTGTGTGTGGGTGTACCTTGTGTGTATGTGTGTGTGTGTGTATGTGTGTGTGTGTGTGTATGTGTATGTGTTTGCGTATTTTTTTCGACGAAATAATGATGCAAGCTGAAGTGATGTTTTGGTATTCCTTCTCCAGCCAGCCAGCCAAGCATTCATTTATTTACCCACCCAGCCAGCTACCACCCACCCAGCCGGTACCCACCCACTAATTTATCTAACCACCCAACCAACCATCTACCTGCCCAACTATCTACCTACCCAACCAACTACCCGCCAGCCAGCTACCCACCCACTAATTCACATACCCACCCAGCCAACCATCTACCTGCCCAGCTATTTACCTATCCAACCAACCACCCGCCAGCCAGCTACGCACCCAACCAACCATCTACCTGCCCAGCTATCTACCTACCCAACCAACTACCCGCCAGCCAGCTACCCACCCACTAATTCACATACCCACCCAGCCAACCATCTACCTGCCCAGCTATTTACCTATCCAACCAACCACCCGCCAGCCAGCTACCCACCCAACCAACCATCTACCTGCCCAGCTATCTACCTACCCAACCAACTACCCGCCAGCCAGCTACCCACCCACTAATTCACATACCCACCCAGCCAACCATCTACCTGCCCAGCTATTTACCTATCCAACCAACCACCCGCCAGCCAGCTACGCACCCAACCAACCATCTACCTGCCCAGCTATCTACCTACCCAACCAACTACCCGCCAGCCAGCTACCCACCCACTAATTCACATATCCACCCAGCCAATCATCTACCTGCCCAGCTATTTACCTACCCAACCAACTATCCACCAGCCAGCTACCCTTCCACTAATTTACCTATCCATCCAGTTAGCCGTCTACCAAGCCACACCAATTTACCCAAGAAAAGTGATAAATGAGTTTAATATGCGGAAGTTGAGGTCGATCCTCGTCGCTGCGTGCTTGTTTTTACTTGCATCCTGGAAGGCAGGCACTCTTCACAGCACAACCTGCTCTATGCTATTTTTTATTTCCAAACTTTTTCCTTTTCATTTTCACTCGTTCTGTTTACTAAACGCTATATGAATATAAACATATTTGTGTATCTGTCTGCCTACTTGTGTGTGTCTCCAAATTTTACATCAGCTGGGAATAGAATAGATCAATTTTCCGAAAATAGAACAGATCAACTTTCCGGAAACAGAATAGATCGATTTTCCGGGAGTAAAACAGATCAAGTTTCCGGGAGAATGACTGCTGGATATATGTAGCATTTAATTATATTCTATTATTTCTTTAAGAATGAATTAACTGATATTATGTCATGCCACAAATATTTTCGTTGAAATGACCGATAAGGCATCAGCGATGGACTGATAAAGATAATTTCGAAGTCTTTGCATATTCCAGTTTTCATATATTTTTAGAGTAAAAGCTGCCTTTTCAAATAGCTTCAGTGAATTCATTTCTATGATCAGCTGATTGTTCGATTACTATCACAAGTGATCTGATCTGTAATCAGTACATTCAGTTTTATTACTTCAACCTTTCATACTTTTCTTTCGTTATGCTTTAAAATTGCCTGCTATGGGCATATTAAAAGCAACCCGTTATCGTTATTTCATTAATTTCACAAGTTTTTTTCTTTAATTCTTTTCAGAATTTCAAAAAAGGAATTCGAAAAGTGGCACAGCCCATTAGTGGTACATTGGCTTAAGATCGGCCACCGTTTTACGGGATTCAGGGAACCCAAGATCAGCTGTAAGTACACTTGTGGTCAGGAAGGGCTATGGTTAGTTTTAATTCTGATCAAGTTTTATTTCAAAGCAGTTTTTGTTTTACCATTTTCCATGCATGAATTTCTTTAATTTTATTGCGGGAATCTGCGAATCAGAGTTCGAGTTCCTGGAAGAGCCAGAGAAAATCATGGTTTTCGTCTAATGCTTAGCAATTTTGATGCATATAACATTTGACTGTTTGATACTTTTGACAAATAATCACACGTAAGATGATAGGCATTTTCGAATAATTAGACTTTTCATTTATTTTGTTACGTTTACACTATGCAAATATTTGGATTTGAGTGTTTGTCGAAACTAAAGTTGTCTTTTAGGGATTAAAAATGAGGTTGAAAACATTTGCTGGAATTAGAATTTTTACGCTCTTTAAACAAAGTTGATTGATTCATCTGATAATTTCTATTCACCATTAATTAGTAGCTATTCTCTTCCAAATGAAGAAATGAAATTGCACAGTTCTGCATTGTAGGAATTTCTTCAAATTTATGTCAATATTTTATTCTTTTAGTCCAGAATGATTCTTTCAGTGCTATCGAGTAAAGTACAAACAATTTGATTTGTTAATTTTGAGAAAATTTTAATGAAACGAGAATTTTATAAAAAACAGGAACTTTTCTTCTTTTTTTCTACATTTGTACAACTTAGTAAATTGATGAGAAAGGCACTGAGCTTTTGTTGCAAATTGCTTTTTTGGAATAAACATCTCCGTTGTGTGCAATTTATCTGCACTTCCTAAGAAAAATAGTGAAAATATTAATTATTTCCATAAAAAACGAACTTTATAAATAATGGATGGGTGGCAATTTCTGTAATGTGTAAGAAGGAAGATTAAATACTAACATTTGAATGTAAAGTTTATTTACCGTGATAACATTTATCCTTTTGAACTGCCAAATTAGTGATTTCCTGATCACAGAATTTTTAAAAAATCTTCAAATTTTTAATTCTTGAATACTTTCATTTATATTAGCAAACATGGAGGAAATGAAAGACTCTCAGACAATAATCCAATAATGTATAATCTTTTCCGTTGTCATTGCTTCATACTTATTTGTAAACATGTTAATAAGTGATTACTTCTCATGGAATGTCACCTTAGCCTGTCATAAATCATTTAGAAATCATTACAGTTGCTTCTCTCTTTTTGATGAATTTGAAATTTGAATAAAAATGTCTAAACATATTCTGTTATAGTAATGTCTGAATAATTCTATAATTAAGTAATTAATTCTGTTCATATTGATCTTTGTATTATGCTTTTACTAGTTTGTCATACTCCGCTAGAATTACACTATACTTTATACTTACAGTTATACTCAATCTGTTAAATGTTGAAGAGTGTAGGAACATTTGATGCACAAAATAATTTCCAATCCTGCTTTTCTGGAGATGACACTTTCTGGAGATGACACTTTCACTTTTTCTAAACTAAGAGTTCATCACGTTGTATTGCATCTTAAGTATACGACAGTTGATTCACTATCAACCTATGATATTTTCAGTGATTTGTTTGCTTTTTTGTAGAGATATCTTTACTGGAATTTACTTCTGAAATTTACTCATTTTTGAACTCATCAAGTTTTGAATTTAGGATTCAGAGATCATAAATTAACATATATGTGTATGTATGAAGAAAACAAACAAGTACACAGATGCATGAGGGAGACTTCGATTTTGTTAAATATGAATTGGAATAAATTTGATTTTCTGGAACAATATAGCCGACGTTATCTTTTGTCCAATTAGTTGTTGACGGCTTTGAGGATTGCGTATTTTCATGTAGCTTTATGCAAAATAGAAGTAAACAAAAGTTGATAAAGAAAGAGCTGTTAAGAAAAGAGAAAACAATTATAATCGCTTATGGATAAATGCCATCAAATCGGGGAAAACGGAGAAGGAATGGTTGAATAGACTACAGCGTTTTCAAGCAGCTTATCTGTTTGTTTATATTAGTTTTCAAGTATCAGATGGATAGAGAAAGGAAAGATTCACATTTTTATTTACATCTAAGTTTTTATTTGTGTGCTATTCTCTTTAGTTAAATTGCTAAATCGAAAATAGACTATTTGTTGGAGTGATTTATGGTCATGAAAAGTTTGGGCCAGCTTGACTGCTTTTACCATCAATGTTGGTAATATGTAAGTTTGAGTGAAGTTGAAATTATCTTATGCTCCGTTGTATCTGCATATTTATCAAACCTTAATGCTTTTCTTCAAAATGTTTTCTTCAATTTTCTTCAAAATGTTTCAGAAAATACTTTTTCATCTAGGCTATTTATAATATGTTAATTACATTTTTTCAATGCTTAATTTTTCTGAAATTCTAATATTAAAAGTTATCTATTTGTAGGTTTTCGAAACGCCAGAAGCAGAATTCCGAAACCGAATTGGCTCGCATGACGAGAAAGTGATCGTGCGGGAAGGCTCCATCAGTAATGATCCAAAAATACGTTCTGCTCTGACGAACGCTTTGGCTAAGAAAAATGGTGAAAAATATAACTTTTTTGAAGATGAACAGGTGAGAACTTATGTGTTCATTAAAAGAAATCAACAACACTCTGATAAAAATCTAAGCGAGTTTTAAAAAAGAGAAATAGAGTATGAAACATAAGAATATTAGATTGGGGTGATTTAAAATTATTTTTTGAAATACTTCAAGGATCATCTTTTATAATTTGTTTTCAAAAATTGATCGAAATGATTGTGGAATTTGAAAGGTTTGGTTTTAAAAGTTTTTATATCTAAAAATTTCATAACGATTTTATCAGCTTAGTATTTTCTATGGAAGAATAAGCTGATGGCAATTCTGTGGGAAAGAGAGGAATCTGGCTATATATTCAGTAATGAAAATAGTTGGAAAAAAATAATAAATACCTGTGCAAATAATTAAAGAAACTTTTTTAAAGGCGTGAAAACTCTTTCTTCCCGAAATTTTTGCATTACTTATTCTGAACAGAAAGATTTATGAGCTATAGACTTAGTTCCTCAAATTTCTTTTATAAAATTTGAATATATGTGTTTTCTTTTTTTGAAAGAATCTTTTAGTTTTTATTTTACTCAGTTTTTAATTTTATTTTCATGGAGTTTATACTTCATAATCTCGGCAACCGATATATATAGTGTTGCAGTTAAAATATTGATTTGTAAAATTATTTTTTTTCCCAAAAACACAACCGTGAATGATGTATCGTAGTAATGTTTTATGAGAGGTTGTCGATGTAATGTTTTCAAGTACAAACTGCTTTTTTTATTATTTTTTCATTGTAGGTGCGAAAAACGGGTTCAATTTTCGAAAGGCGAAAAGATTTGCAGTATGTTAAGGAAGCTTTGCCTCGGACGCGCTTGAACGGTTTTCATATAAAGGTTTAAATCATTTTTTTCTTATGATTTTGATTCTTCACATTGATATATGTGGAAATATTTGTCGATTTGGTGCTTATTTATTGTAATTGTGATAATTTTGTGAATAAATTTTAAGTATACCGTTTAGTTTCGGGATATCATCAAAGTTACAGCATCGGTAATATTCAAACAAAGAATGAGTGGGAGATTCAGAATAGTTTTCATAAATCAAATTTCAGATGGAAGACGATTGCCCACAGGGTGGCGATGATACGAGACTATCAGTACTTCGCGCGCTCGGAACACATAATTGTCGAACGGTACCTTGTGTTTTATGTGAGCGAAATTTAGTTGTTTATGATAGGTATCCTCTTATCGATGGTACCTTCTTTCTTTCGCCAGTGCAACACTCCAAAACTGCTGTCAGCATGAAGTTTGAGTCCAAGCAAGTTTGCATTTCTTGAATTCAAAGCCTGTTAATTCCACTACATAAAGTATTTCTATGGTGAATTTTGTTTGAATTTCTATAAAGCTCAATCAGCAGCAGACTTCTGATAATGATTAATTACATTTATCCGCTGACTTTCGAAATGGAGCGAAAAAAGGACTTCTCATTTCAGGACTGGTTATTTGCATGCAATTTGTATCGCATGCATGCATACCGAATGGAAATGTCACGGTTGCGGTAAAAGTGGATGGTTCCTTGGATCAGCGTTGATCGTAGGAACACTGTATACCTACGATATTTTATCGAGTACCACTTGCTGTATACCAGTTTGCAAGCATTGTCGTACACTCTCGCTTATATGTACATGAGAAACAAAAGAATATAATGTTAGGAGCAGTATGAGAAAGAATATTTTGTTTTGTCTTGTTGATCCTTTCTTTATATGTTTCGACTCGCATGTTTTATGCTTTTAAAAATCTTCCAAGTGATGGTAAGTTCAGGATTCTAAATCTTGTAGTGAATTTTAGTCCATTTATTTTTTCTAAGTAAAATTTTTGATTTTTCTCTTAAAAGAAGTTTTATGTGTATTAAATGAAACTTTATCAACTCGGGATAAATTTTCTAGATGTGATGTAAGAAGTAACCATTGACTGGAAAGTGCTGAAAACCGATTGAATTGAATAGTTAAGTGATAGATCGCTTTTAAAATTGCGGGATACTGTATTGATTTTTACTAACAGTTGTGCAGTTGTATTACTCTTTATCATTAAAATACTGCACACATCGATCATTATTTTCAAAAAAAGAAAAAAAAATTGAAGATAACAGTGTCTGTAATTATTCTGTTCATAATATATAGACAATGGAACGGAAAGTTCTGAAAATTAAATTTTACGGATATGTATAATAAAATGAAACCTTATCAAGTATGCCTCTTCACCTTTGTCTACCTCTAATTGTTATTTGTGTTATAATTTACTTTGTATTACTTGTAGTGCTTTTTAGGATGATAATTCCCGAACAGAGCGTTTTGCGGAAATTCATCATTCATTCATCGTTCTCTTAATTTTATTTTTCTTTTTTCAATCGAGAATGGCAGGAATCAATATTTACATTGTACATTTTAATTCTTATGTTGAATATTTGCTTTTTTCTGTATACACATCAAATATTTTCACTTATTTCCTACATAAATTAATTTTATGTCAAAAAACTTAATATTATATGTTGCAAGTGATTTATTTTTTCTTTTTTTGCAATTGTTATTAACAAAAAGTTCAAAAAAGCACAAGCCTCACAATTATTTCGGCATATTCAGAAAAAGCAATGTAAATATTGTGTTTTGAATAAATCAGAACATTGTCTTCCTGAATTACCTATCCTGTGATAAAGCTACGGTTATCACAGTTCTATTAATTACAGGATCAGCTGTTCACTTATTATTTTTCTAGAGATTACAAAAAATTGATTTCTGATACTTTTATTCTGTTATATTAATCGAATCCATCCGTACAATTAGATCACAAAGAGTGATCTTTCGCTCTTCAGATTTGATTTTATTCTATTCTTGTGTTGATATTAAGCTGAAGTGAATAAATAGTATCATGGATGAATTGATATGATCAACATTATCTCCTTTAATACAATCCTAAAGTATGATTTTTGCTAATCTACTAGTATTGAAACAGAATATTTGGAATTAATAAATTGCTAAACAAACCATCATTTAGCAATTTTATCATCACTGTATTGACGCTTATCACTTAATCTCCGGTCACAGATTGCATAGGAATTGATAATGAATGGTAAGATTTTTTATGCTTGACAACAGATTGCAAATTTGAGAATATTTCTTTTATTGATCATGAATTTCACAGAGACCCACCTGATAAGAAATAGTCGTCGAAATGAAAGGTGTTGAGGAAGGAAACAATGTATTTGCAAATTGAACGACTTAGATGAAGGTCATCGTTAAAATTGATGACAATAGTACTGTATCAATGTTGGCAGTTGTATTGTCATCACATCATTCCTAATCATTAACATATTACAGGCATCGACCATTTTTTTACAAAAACGAAGAGCGACGATATCGTAATTACTTTTTTTCCTAATAAGCAAAAGATCGAACTTTAATGACATTGTGATTCTTAGATTCAGTGTTTTTTTTCAACAAAATTTCCCAGAAATTGGAAATGCATAGTAGGAATCAGATTCAGCTTGTTCTTTCAAATTATTACACTATTGTCATATTAATATTTATAAATTTCCAAAAAAAAAAAAAAGAAAAACTTTGTGTTTATTTTATTTTAGAACATTTTCGGAATTGATCATCATTATCATATTTCAACATTAAAAGTTCTGGAGAACATACATATTATATATATATATATATAAGTTCCATAATTGATCAAGTTAGTTAAATTAAATTAATTAAGTTAAATTAATTAAGTCAAAGCATATTTATATAATTGATCAAATTGGTTAAAGTTGATCAATAGGATGAATGATATAATTGATTAAATTGAATCATTGATGGTGAGGTTAATTTTGTACATCTGACACTGTGCTATCATGAAATACGTTTATTAATGTTATATTTTTATAAATTTCGAAAAAACACAAGAAAAATTTGCATAAGCCAACTTTTTATAATGCATAATATTTATAATGCATCCTTCATAATAAACATTTATAAACTTGAAAACTATAAAATGAAAATAAAAAGTAATTCGCTAATTTATTTGGATTTGAATAATTGATTACTTTTACACGAGTATTGTTCAGCATTTTCATCTATTAAATTTCCTATTAATATTTACTAAAGTATTTTTCGTTTTTTTTTTCGCGCCAAATCATTTTACAAACTAATTAATAATTTCACAACTAACTCGAAGAATTTCTTGCTCAAAAATATTATTGATGCTGTTTTTCCTTTTTTTTGTTTCTTTTCTTTTTCTCTTTTTTTTTGTTCTGTGTACTAAAGTTCTCAGTCATAAACTTTAGCCTCTTTTCAGAGTTTTGACAATGTAATCGAGCAAGATATTAGTATGATGATATCTAAATAGGCTCGTGTTGCTCCTTAATTGGCCCTTATAAGTGATCAGATCGGATCAAATTCGAAAAATAAGGAAGAACTAAGAAGGTTAGAAGGATAAGAAGTTCGTGGCCCACCACCTGCTGAGCTCCTCATGTAATCACCTTTCAATCCCTGATCATTATAATATTTGTCTGTCAAACTCCTGCTGATTCACATCATTTGTCACAACTTCATCATCCAAATCATTCTGTAATTGCACAATTGAGTATTTTCGAAAACTGCTTGTTGAACTGAATTTTTGCCTTCTGCTACTTGAAATTTATGAGTTAAATTCGAATTTTCTGCCAAAAATTCAACCGAAAAATTTTCCATTATCATATCATATCATGGATGATGTGATTTAACAACGTAGAATATTTTCTGGACAGTGAAAGGAATAACAACGCAACGAATTATTCTGTTTACTATTTGAATGTAAATGCAACGGAATTTCCGAATCCCATATGTTCTAAAAATTATTAATGATAATTGACAGGAGAAAATTAACAAACATTTGATTGTTAAGCTTAATAGAAAGTGAATATGTGGATAGCTTTATGAACTTGATGAACTTGATTAGTTTTATGGACCTGATAACATACCTTGCTAATATAAAGCTAGTTTGTCTTTTGAGATGATCAATTACGTAGTTTTGTTACTAAAAGTGGTACTTAATATCAAATGGTACCTTCCTTTAGGGGAATAAGATTATCAAAGCGAAGGATTCTCGGGAATGATATCGTCAACTTTTTCCATCCCTAAGACCATTCATCCTTCAGTTACATCTAGAAATGAAACTTTCCCCATTATTCTTGCATAACTCAGAATTCTCTCTTTACTTATATTTCTCGCACGAATTTTGCTAGCAACCATTCATCCAGTAATATCCATTCTTTCGCATTTTCTGAATAATATTTGCCGATGTTTACCAAAATGTCCTGAATATTTATCCATTCTAAAAGATGGTACCATTAGTATTTGGCATTAGAACAATGGGATTTGCATGTTTGTGAACAGAGAGTGTGGCAGTGAATAAACATGGCAGTAATCCTGATGTGATGCTTAAGTAAATAAATTTTCATACTCGAATAGATTTCTTTTTTTCGAGAAGTAAAGATCACATGGTGCTACTGCATGCAAAATAACTTGCAGATTTTCGTGCTATCCATAGGGATTGCATGCCTGAACAACAGATCTATTTGAGCAAACAAGCAATTCAGCATGCAAGAACAGGATATTTGCAGAATAAGGAAGCAGATTATTGTAATGTTGACTTGATCGCTGATATCCTGTGATAAACAAGATTTAGCGAAAGATTTATCACAATTTATTTGAAGTTTTCAAAATTTTTGAAATTGAAACTCTGGAAGTGCCTTATGACACCGATTTAAGATCTTTTATCTGCCACTGGAAATAAAATTGATTGGAACGAATATGAGAAGGCAATCGAAATTTTTGAGAAATAAATAAAATATCTGAAATTGGTAAATGTCTTCGAAATGAAAAGATCGAAATTTTGAATTTGATGGAAAAACAGAATATCCAGGAAGAAGGATGGATACGAGTTAGTGCGTTTAAACTTCGGAAGAATTCGAGATTTCAAGAATCAAGAAAGAAGTTTGGCGCCATATGCTAAACCATGTTATATACCAGATCCCGCGTTGGTTTTTTTTTTTTTCAAAATTTCTTCTAGGGTAGTTGTTGATGATGGAAGAGTATTGGTATTTTTTCGATTGCTGGATGATGTTTATATTAGCCAATCCGGAGCTTTTTCAATTCTCACTATTTTTGTTGCGTATTTTTGTGAGATTTCGAGACGATAAGCATCCTCCAGGTGACGCCAGCCCTTCGTTTGATTGCTTCTGTGAAACCCAACAATCTTGTTCTATTCGCATGAAAAAGAAGAAAACCGTTTCCCTATCTTCTTTGAATTTTTTACATCAAAATTGCCAAAATTATTATGCTGAGTTTTCCTTTTTCGGGAAACTTCTTGCTTGTTAAAAAACTTGGTAAGCTATTTCAGATGGATTCTTTTCTTTTGCGAAATTAAAGCTAATCTGAATTTAAAATACTTTGAATTTGAAGAGAATTCTAGAACAAGTGTCTTACAAATTACAAACTTCTTCCATTGATTCATTTACATAGCACCAGATGTCAATTTTAAAATAATCGGTCAAACGATCTACCTTAAGAAAAAAATTCTGAGAATTTTATGCAAAAAATGAAAAAAAAAAAAATGTAAGCATATTTATAAGTACGATGATTAATTCTTGTTTTGTGGTCCTTTTGGGACTTTTTGGTGATCTTTTTAAAGATATGGCAAATTTCAGGAATGGAATTTATTTGTTGAAACTGAACGTTTGTTTCAGAACTGTTAAAGTGTCAACGTGATGTGATGAACCGATTACTCCCTTAATGAGTACCACGATAGGTAAGAGGTGAAGATTTGAATTATGAGATGTTGAACAGGTGGAAAAGGTTGTTCTAGGTTTTGTAAGGAAACGATGTGGAAAGGAGGACATATCCTTGAGAAGTCAATGTTTCTCTCTATTTGGGGTACCATTTTTCGCTTTTCTCTTCATCATCACCCATTAATGATCGTTCATGCGCGAAAATTTGAGCAATATTAATAGTAATTGGGTGGGAAGGGACAGGCATGGTTCCCTTTTATTCATCAATTCAGAATACTACTTACGTTAATTAGCTGAGCGATGTGCGTAACAATTTCAATAAATTCTGTAGTGAAATGAACCACTCTGTTTGCACGATATCAGCCAATTTTCACGTTTCTTCACGTTAAGGTGGTAACTTGATTTCAGTTATAAATGAGGTGATAATTTGGTATTAATTATAAATGAGGTAATAATTTGGTTTCAATTATAAATGAAGTGATAATTTGGTTTTGATTATAAACGAAGTGATAAATTGGTCTCGACTTAAATGAGGTGATGATTTGGTATCCAAATTTTGTCAATTTACTTCAAACTTTTCTTTATTTGAAGTTCTCATCATTATCTTGATCTGATACTTGACATTTGGCAAAAGCATCATTAATACAAATGATGTCTAACAATTTACTTATCTCAAAATGTGTTTAATACCCAAAAACAGAGATTATACAATCAGTATGACAAAATTGAGCACATTTTGTCACTGAATCGGTTATTATCAGTGCCATTAATTAATATTATTGCTAAAATATTAATTGTATCACTGCAGTTGTCATCAGGACTTCCAAATTAATGATTAATTTTGTGCCAAGATGATATGATTGACAGCATTATCACCAGTAATGTAATTACCGTTATCATTGCTATTGTATTTCATTGTTATCACAGCGGGTAAAATAATGATTGTGTCATTCAAGCATTTCTTTCAAACAATTCATGATAACTGATAAGCGAAGTGATAAATTACATTACTATTTAAATTAACAGAGATCTGCAAAAGCAAAAAGAGGCAAAAAACATAAATATTATCAATCATAAATCTTTCGCAAGCACTGTCAAGTGATTAAAATAAAATTAATCCATAAATTTAAATTGAAATTAATTATGACACTCATTTCAGCTTTTTTTTCTTATTATAAATTTGCATATGCGCATTATGCACTGTAAGAAACAATCGAGCGGATATATCTCAAACTTTATATATAATTGTCTAAATGAGCTAACAAATAAAGCAAGAACAAGAAAAACATTTTTCAACCCTTACTGCTGAAATTTCTTCAAAAAATAATATAAAAATAAATGAATTTTCAAGTATCCAAATACATTGCTTTTTTCTTCATATAATATTGTGGAAAAGGCATTGAATGAAAGAATCAATTGGCTAGCAACAAGTCAACAAATCTATGGACGAAAAAAGAAAAAAGATAATATTTATAGACAATTTTTATGAATAACAACAAATATTCATTGCTAGGAGAACGTTGTCATGCAATAATACTGATGACATTTCAAAAAATCCAATATCTTTTTGAAATTATTAATGGACACTCGAGCTATCCTACAAGTTACAACAACCATTTCAACCTATTTGGCCATAAATTTATTTCATCCAAAAGAAAAATTTTCGAATTTAAACTGATAATTTATTCTAATACTTTTAATTCGAATTCATTTAATTCTTAATTAAAGTTTGTCCTAAAATGCTTATTTCATGTTGCTGTGAAAGTAATGGCATCACATATTCTCCTTAAAGCTTTTAAAACTTCAGAATTCAAAGCTAATTTGAAAAATGTGGAAGAATATGCAACACATTTGTGAAGCAAATCTATCAGTTATTCATTATTGTCCTAAACAGCTAGAAAATAACTTGAAGATAGTTATGAGAAAAATAAAATTAAAGACTGTTATTCAATTTTGTCTCTCTTTCGGAGAAAATTCCATCTTAACATCAAATTTAATCTCTTGTAGAAACGTTATCATTTATTATCACTATGTTAAGTAGCAAATTAGCTTCATGAATTAAAAGCCACAATTCCAAGTCTGTCTAAACCATTTTTCATTCAGAATTGTTAAATGCTTTAGTTAATCAAACATCGGAATTTACAGCACGATGTTTCTTTGACTTGATTAATTTTTTAATTCCCTCTTCTACTATATTTTAATCTTACCTACAAAATTAACGAATGATTAATCAGAGATTAAGACAAAGCATATAATTTTATTCTTTCAATATTTGCGTACTTCATTTGCCGAAATATCATCTTTTAAATGGGTAGTCCGAAAAGCTTTCGTTCATTTTTTTAATATGAGAATCGAAGATCAACATAGCATGAATCTTTCTACTTCTCCGGCGGAGCGATATACTAAAGAAATAGATTTTTGTATGATTGATTTAAAAGAATTTCTGAAAATTCAGAAGTTCGTGAAACATTTCCTTCGCAACTCAATTTTTATTACACAAATATTAAATACTGATGAAATATTTCGTTCGCATATTTTGGTGTAACTCAAAGTTAGGATTTATCTAAATTATATCAAACTCTTTCTTCACAACTTTTATTATGGCATTAGGTGAAATTAACAGTTGTAATTTTCCCTTCAACGGAAATTCATTTCTATTACGTTTGATCTGCATCAAAGAAGATACCGTATGAGTGATAAGAAAACTAAACCGACTGCAAGAAAAACTCAGTTAATCTTCATACAACTTGATCATAAAATTGTTCATATTAGTGACAAGCTGATTTTAATAAATGCCTTCCGTACAAACAAACTCTTTCATGATTTTGCAAATGACTAGCAAAGCTTTCTCTATCTGACCTATATTGTTGACCTTTTTGATGTCAACACAATCACCGTTCCAATTTATCCCAGAAACATCAACTATCCTATTACTCTAATCTATTCATTACCTGTATAGACTCGGTATAATCCAAGAATTAGCTACGAAATTCGTTTCTGCGAAATTTCCTCATCGAAGTTTGCAATATTTTTCTTCTTATCAGTAATATTAGAAAGGAAATGACAGCAAAGCCTACTTTAATCTCTTGTGTAGTACCAATATCACCTGATTTTCTTGAAACTTCCAACTTTTAAAGAGACAGATATCAAACAGACGTGGCTTACGCTGAAGATTTAGCGTGCGTGAAGATGAATGGATGAATTGTGGTCATCATCGTCGTTCACGTCGACGTCCTCCGTTGTTTCATCATCACAATCATTATTGGGATGGGAGGAGTGGAGCAAGCTGAAAATCCAACCTGCCTTCCTCTAACTATCTGACTACCGTATCCTCCCATCCGACCAATCAAAGGGGTGGGACTTGGGAGAGAAAGAAGGGGGAGGACATCGGCTTCTCTTCCTCTTTCCGATTCTCTTCTCTGCTATTGCTACTGCGAATTTTTGTGATATTGTTGCTTGCTGGCGGTGATGTTGCTTGCCGAATTCCTGAATTCATAATTCCGGAATTCCGATTTACAAGTCGTTATTGTTTTTTGTTCAAATTTACAACTTTTTACCTTTCTTTTTACATATTTATTACTCAGCAACGCCTTAATTGCTTCAGCAAAATTCCGCAGATTCCTTTTTTGTAGAAACCTTAAAAGTTGACAAATATTTAAAATTCAGTAGTTTTCCCGAGTGGAATCCAGAATATCACTACTTCTGTTTATTTTCCGATGTCAAAAAGAAATCTTAACTTTACGACTGGAATTGTTATCTGTCGTGAAAAAAAAAAAAAAAAAAATAGGATTGAATCATCGTATCAATGACTATCGCTTTTGAGACAGTTTGAGATATCGTTAGAATTGAAACTGTTTTTTCTTGATTTTTGATTTCTTATCTACTTGACATAATAGTTCAATTAATTGTCTCATATACGGTTGCATTTTTTTTACAAAATGTAATATTCTTTATTCCAATGCTTTTAAATTTAGATTCCAATCTGGAAAGCGTTAGAAAAGTTCCAAGTTTCATAATTAAAAGTTTTGATTCCAGGTTGATACCAATATTCATTCATCAACTGATAATAATCTTGGGGTGAAGCAACGAGAAGAAGCACGTTGGTTAGCAAATCAGTGAAAATTCCTGAATTCACAATTTGTTCACTTACGGGATCTTCCTAATTGTTTCAATAACTTTGTTTAATTAACCTTTTATACTTTCTATTTCTGAAATCTCTTTCGTGCTAATTACTTCTTGTCGTGAATCCATCCATTCTGGATTCCATCGTCACTTTATACCTACTTGACTTAAAAAAGCTACAAAGCGCAAACTGGCCACAAATCTAATTGCCTTCCGTGGTATTTTTCAACGTTGTAACAGTCAACATCAACAGCAACTGGAAGAAAGTATCAGAATAACGCAACCACAAAAAGCAGCGGCGTATCAGCTACAGCAATCGCAACAAGGAACTACTGTAGGCGGCAATTGTCGTACTAGTAGCAGTAGCAGTAACAGTAATAATACTAATAATACCTGTAACAGTAGCGGTAGCGGTGGTGGTGGCGGTGGTGGTGGTGGCGGTGGCAGTAATAGTTCCGGCCACTCGGGCTTCTCATCTGGCTTGAGTGATAAAGAAATACCAACAACCTCTTCTGGTGTAGTACCGGGGGCTCCCGATATCGGCTATTCGGGTTGTATCATGTATGATCAACATCCATCTCTTGCTGATTCTTATTCATTAGTTGTCGCCACATCAACCGACAATAATAGAAGTAATGATGGTGCGACAATTGGAAAAATCGACAATAACATAGAAACTCAACTGAGTTAGTTTTCTCGTTAAAAACTTTTTTTTTTTAATTGTGTTTAATATTTTAATATCAAAATTAATCTCATCTTTCGTGTAAATTTTACTAATTAATTAATTTTTCCTTAAATTTATTGATATTTCCGAACTGTAACTTATTCCGATTCGATTAGATTTAACCCATTATTTCTCTTGGTGACAGCATTCGAACATGGCAATGTATTTATTTTTTAAAGAAAGCTAAAATTATCAAAATTGGGCCGGGTATTTTTCAAGTTTTATGATATATGTACCTGCTGCTTCAACTTCGCTAAAGTGACTTTAAGGGAGTGCCAGATTTATCAAATTTGCTTGATGTAGTACAGAAATTAAATCATGTATTTTCATCTAATCAATCAATAATTATTGCACTTATGAAATTTAAATATCAAATTTCTGGTATTCTGACTCCGCAAAAAGAGAAATGCATTTTTGCTTGTAGCTCTCAAGAATTTCAAAAATTTTTTATATAGAAAATAGAATTACAGATTTCCATACGGTATTATTTCCGAATATTTTTTAAATTTCACATTCCTATTACTTTCTTACACTCAAAGTTTGACATAATTTGCTTATATCTCTCACTCATTGAAATTTCATCGAAGCGATTTTTTCAAAAAAAAATTTTCTAATTTTTCAAGCTGATTCTTGCTATATCATATTTTCTTTTCTTTATCATTTCTTCTTCGAAAAAAATAAAAATAAAAAAACAAAGAAACAAAAAAAAAAACAAAAAAAAAAACAAAACAAAACAAAATTTTTCATCAGTTTACGTCAGCTTTCGCCACAATTCTAATTTCAGCACATTCGATTTCGACACTTATCGAGCTACTGATCTGAAAAAAATATAGCTTTTTGAAAACACACATTGAGATTTTTTTTTAGAAATCATTTTTTTTTTACTTTATTTTTTTATTAAAATAAAAACGCAGAAAAAAAGTTTTTGGGATGTTTCAGAATTCTAACATTTTACTCAAAAAAACGTCCTAATAACTTGAGACTCTGATAGAAAGAAAAAAGATGAATAAATTTAAAATCAGTATTTCTCAATTTTTATTGAATAAAATAGATTGAAGTGGAATTTTAGATTATCGTGAATTGTGCAGAGTTTTGATTTCCCCAGTGTATCATTTCATACCTTTCTTCAAGGAAATAGTAGAAAGAAAGAGAAATGAAAAAACCATAAAATGGATCATTCGGGAGGACAATTGAACTCAATACGACAACCAACTTAAGATACTTTGACCAACCATTCTCTGTCGAGTCAATATTTGCATAATTACTTATAATTAATATCACGATGCATGCAATATGAATAGAAATTCTGAAATAGACTCATTGCTTCTTTATCGTATCGTACTTGAATAATTCATGTTGTTTTGCACTTCGTAGATTCATCCCGTCAACTTTAATAGCCTAAAAATTCGCTTTATTTAACAGCTTAGATCAAAAACTTTGTCTTCTTTCATTTCGAAACTAAAACTTTCCAAAAAGATGAAGTAATTAATTAACGATCGTTATTCTCCATACATTTTATGAAAAGTCTTTCATATGTAGATTGTTTAAGTTACCTAATTAAATTGTAAAAAGTTGCTGATTTATACATCTTGAATGATTTAAAACGATGCATTTAATAACATGTCTTCGATTCGGACTTATTTTGTACACTGTGGAAGGGCAAACCCGGTAATCGAGTATTCTATTTTAGAAGGTCGTTTAAAGCCCATTAAAAATAGCTCTCATAGTGATATTTTGGTCTTGGCCAAAAAGACATCTGGTTCAAGGCCTGGCTGATTTATGGAACTGTTAATTAGGGTTTTAGATTCACCAACTTCTATGTCTATATCAAACCCTTAAATTGCAGTTTGAAATGGACCTCCCAAATAGATTGTTTTAAAAATGCAATAAATTTTCAATTTTTTTATAATTCTTTTTTTTTTGCTACTGCTGAGAAAATATAAATATATATATCAACTGGCAAGTTCTTTTTAGATTTTATATTTGAATTATTTCGCTATTTTTGATATTTATTGCAGATGCATTGCTGGAATATTTCAACTGCAAATTTCCAATTATTTTATCTCATCACTTAAGCTGTTGTTTTATCACTTTATCACTCTTAAGGATCTGTGTTTTTTTTTTCTCGCAAATCACACAAATAACATTTTGTCTTGTCGCTGCGCAATATTATTCGTTACATAAAGCAATTATTTTTATTACATCAGTTTTTCTTGTGTCTCTTAACAAAATTATTTTTATTACATCAGTTTTTCTTGTGTCTCTTAACAAAATGCTACAACTGATTGTTCCTATCAGAATTACCAGTGAAATCACTAATTAAGCTGAAATAACGAATTAGGATGATCAGTTTAGTTGGAAAAACTCAAAACTACAACTTTTGGCAAATATTTCCCAACTATCATAATTCATTTGAATTAAATAAAAGCTCTATATCATAATGAATAATTCGCAGGATCAGAGGGGCAGCGAGAGCAGCAGCAAAGATGTCGATTGTGTATCGGATGCTTGCAAGGTATGCTGATGATGATGATGACTCGCTGTGCTCACACAAAATTCATGAATTTTTTATTTTAAATAATCCAACAGTTTGAGAATTTGAAATAGTCCATTTCACACGCTTTCATCGATTAAGCTTCGAGCATAAATCGAAGAAAAAAAAAAAAAACAAGCCATTCATTCTCATAAATGAGAATATTTTAAATTATTTGCCAAGTGACAAAATAAATTCAAACCTTTCAGAATTAGAAAGAAGTAGAATTTATTGCAGAAATACGTGATCCTTTTGTATTACGTGTCAATCCAGACCTCGAATTCCATGCCGGATGTCTGAAGGTTTGCTTAATCAATTATCTCTTGACTTCGTAAAATTTTCATTTTAATCTAATTCAAATCAGATAAAACGATTAGCAATAAGAAAAGCGACGATTTAACTAAGCGGATTAAACTGAAACACAGTGCTCGAAAATATAATACTTATTCGTGCTCATCTTGAAGAGTTGATGTAACAAAAATTAAGAAACAACTTTTGTTAGGTTTTAGTTACGTAATACTTTGAAGATGGAGTTAATCTGTGCGAAGATTGCACTATGGTACTTGTCGTCTTTTTAGGTCACACCTCATTACTTTAGCTTATTGCTAAATGACTTGCTATTTCCTACCTTTTATTTACATAGCGATTAACTTAATGTATCATCCGCTTATTTGTTGATTACGTCTAGAGAAATGATTGTATTAAATTAAGAAAATTTACCAAGCCAAATATTACTGGTGTAAAAATTAAGTGCTGATTATAATTTTATAGAAAAATTAACTTAGGAATAGATTCAATAAAATGGTAAAATCTTAACTACATCAAAATGAAATGAACTCAATAGAGGTGGAAGGAAGTAAATTTATTTGTTTTTTTTTTTTTTTTTTTAATTTTTTTCTCTAAAGCAGTGCAAAAAAATTTAATTCAGACATACAGATTTTTAATTTTCCGATTTACTCGAAAAAAAAATCCTTCAATTTCAATATTTTGGGGATGATATGCTAAAATGGAATTATTTGCCAGATAAATATCTGAATTTCCTAATATCCATCGGGCGAGACGAAGTTTATAGAAATTTTCCATGCACCAGCATAATAAATCAATGATACAATGTTGCGTGTTCAGTTTCAATTCTTCCATGAAATGCCCTTGAAATCCATGACCTGCTCTCTGTTCATTGACCTACCATTAACCATTAATCTTCCGCTTCACCTGTATTGATTACCAGCTGGCAAGAATTCTCAAATCGATATATATATATATATATTAACTCGATAATAATTCATCTTGATTGCACTAGTTCTAAAAAAAATAACTTATCAAATTTTTTTACTAAAAAAAAACCTACGAAATAAGAACTTACTTAAACACTTTATTTAAATAACCTACTTAAACTTACTTGAACAAAACTTAGACATTCATTCTACTCAGGGAAATTACTAAGTAACTCACTAAGTTTTTTTTTACTTAAAAAAACTTCTTGTTTGTGAAAATACGGAATGGGATTTGAAAGTTTATCTAAGAACAAACTAATGAGATTTATAAGATGCGATGCTATCATTAGGATTAATTACAAACAAGACAGAAGTAGAAAGAATTAATATAATTTACAACAAATCCCTAAAAGATAGAAATAAATTTTGTTCAAGGAAACTTTATTTGAAAAAATTCAATTCATCCTTCTTTGTTGAACAGTCTTGCAGCTTACTATATAGGGAATTACCGTAATCCTCGGCGGTGATACATTTGCGATGTGTTCCTTCTTCTAAAAGACGCACATTGCTTTAAAGTTAATATGGAGAAAAGAGATAAACAGGTTTTCAGAAGAGGAGAAGTGGGAGTTTTGGGGTAGAGCGGAGAGATGGACTAATCAATGCCAAAATTATTAAATTATCAGCAAGACTGGTGAATGTGTTACTTCCCCTATACATCCTGTTATAATTTTAGTTTTAATACTAAAATAGCAATACCATTTATTTGGGAGTACAACGTTGGAGAAAGGGAAATTCATTTCATTTTCTTCAATTTCAATTTTTTATATTATACTAAAATAAAATTAAAATGAAATGCAATGAACTAAGATTCACAATACATGTTGTTGACAATAATTAATCTTTGTCATGAAATAATTAATCTTTGTCATGAAATTATGTAATTAATGAACGAATTGATAAGTAAGATGATAGATAAATAACCTTACAACCAGGTGTAAAACAAGTAAACAATTAAAAACGAAAGAAATGAGCATAAAATAGCAAAACTTGACAAAAATAAGTAGCAGAAACGGTTTCGAAGTATTTCATGATGTTTTAAAATCTTATCCATTTGAGTTTAAAATTTTTGAAAAATTATAAAAAAAATTAATAGATTTATAAAATTATATGCGAAGCGCTATAATTGCTAATTTTAGTTGTAATTTATCCATTTTATTAAATAATCCATTCAGTCGATGAATAAATAAGCAAATAGAAGTAAAACTATTGCAGTGTGAACAATGTGAATGTTATTTGGATGAAACATGTACAGCATATATTCGAGACAATAAACCATACTGTAAGGAGGATTATATCAGGTTGGTGACCTTTGATCTTGTTTAATTTCTTTTCTATTATAAATTGGAAATATTTTTCTTAGGTTAAAATGATACCAAATTTGCACAGATTTTTCAATTTCTAATTCGCACTGTTATTTCCACTCTTTCTTCTTCAGAGTTATCAATCAATTAAGTCCATAATTCAACCATTTTTTTGGTCCCTTCAATTTGATATTTAACCAGTAATTAAAAAGGAAGAAGTCAGCAGTTTTGTTATTGATGAAGTGCGAAGAACACTGAGTTTATTGTATCGGTGGTCGGAACAGATGAGCACTTGTAAATGCCACTTGACAACTCCTTCAATCCTGTTGATGACGTAGTTCAGTTTTTCCCACTTCAATCCCTTATTGTTTTTCCTCATCTTTTCTCCATCTTTTTTCTAGCATCACGTAGCTATCGCGTAGCGTCACGTGGAAATTAAATCTTAGTAAAAAATAGAAACTTTTAATCCCAATTTCATGTACGCATGAAATCATATTTATCTGTCCATGATTTTCACAGATCATTTGATCTGATGTTTGTAACATTTTAATCACTCAAATATAACAGATTCAAAACAAATTCATTATTTCCAACAAAAAAAAAAAAAAAAAGAAGAAAAGAAGTCATTCATAAGGAATACTTTCGAAAATTAATTGATTTGCTAGAACAAAAATTTTATAAACGAATTTTTTTTTTCATTCAGAACGAATGATATCATGTATTGATAGATGAAATCTGTAGCTGTCTTAATTTCATCCGACAGGATGAGTGATTAATTACCTTAATGTGTCGAGTATTTGGATATATTCTTTACTGGTCGCTTGTGTCCTCTGTTTTAATCTGCTACTAATCGCTTTTTCCATCCTGAAAGCTCTGAAAGCTTGGAAGGATGGAACTAATCGGTTTAATGCTTTCCTCCCAGGCTTCATTCATTTGATATTATTCTTAATCTAATCCTTATTTTTACTTTTTCTACATAAATTATGTCTTTCCTTCCAAATTTTCACTTTTTATTATTCGTAATAAAACGAGCATTAATAAATTTCTCTGAAATGATAAACTTTATTTATAACGAATATGCTAAATTTTTCAATCAAAAAAGGTTTTTTTTGATCGAAAAAAATTTAGCAGTATTCTTAGATAACCTTTTTGCTGATGAAATGAATAAGTAACTTCATATTTGTTTAAACGTAAAATTTATTCAAATTTTGGAATTGTGTTTCATTAATTAATTACTATGCACCGCATCAATCGTTTATGTAATTAATAGGATTGGATTTACAGGTTTCAAAAATTTGTTTACTTTTACAACAAATAATTTGTTTTTCCTTTAATTTTGTTACCGTAACAATCACTGGTCCGTTATCATAACAATGGTAATGCTCTTAAATAATTTACAGCATTGCTATTGTGATAGTAGAAATGATAATTAAATTGATAAAAAGAGATAAGGAGAGAGAGATAGAGAGAGGGAGAGAAAGTGGAAGTAAAACTAAACACAATTGATCATTTCGTGTTGTTGAAATTTTTCGTTATTTCCATTTAGTAATTCAACATGTCAGTTGTAAAAATTGCTAAGCTGTCAACTTATAGTATAAACTTGGACGCTCAAACCATCGTAATTAATGAGATTATCCTTTCCGACCGCTTATCAACAATCTCTGTTGATAATTATTCTTGACAGCTCGTGACAAGCAAATCTACGATAATCTTCAATACAATATATATGACACTTGTCAACAATAATTTATTTGCTGCATTTCAAACAAACCAGATATAACAACTAGCAGGCATACTTTCCATCATTCTAAAATTAAACTTATTTAAAAAAAATAAAAAAATAAAATTGGTTAGAGCGATGTTTTAACTTGTTTAAGTTTTGTACAGCAACCCAAATTCATAAAATGTGGAATGTGGAATAAAAATCAAATATCAATATGTTGTGATGTAATATTCGTTTTTACCTGATCCGAATAAATTTGGCACAATCTTTTCCAGCCTTTTTTCTTCACTTTTGCCGCTTAGAATATATATATTATTATATAAAAATGAGAAATGAGTCGGCAGTTTAGTAACTCCGAAGCCAAATTGCTTTCCGATCAAACAATCATCGATGGCATTATATGTTTCGGTAATTATAGAAAGATAATTAGTTGTGTCAAACACTTAATGGCCAACATAGTTAAGATAATCGCATAGCGATATATGTCACATTGAAGTGTCATCAATGGAAGGACAATTTACCTGTTCGTATCGAAGCAATAGACCATACGTCGATTATACAATATCACTTTTGACATTTTCTATAATTGCTGCGACATCCTATTATGCAAGTGTTGAGACAGCAGCGGTAATATTTATGTTTGAAGGAGTTTTTGCCTGGGAAGGTATCTAAGGTGTGTTGTCATGTCATGTCAGACTTGATTGATATCTTCTTTTTGTTTAACGACAACGAACAAGTTTCTCATCATTTATCTTGCATTTCAGCTAATTACCCATTTTTCTTATTATTAGGAAAATGAATCTGGAAATTACCGGAAAAAAAAATTTTCCGCAGATTTTTATGTTTAGAGATGAAATGAATAGAAAAAAAAAATTTAAGAGGCAATCTTTTAAATTAATTCAATTTCATCAAAAAAAAAAATATTGATTTTTACACTAACAGATTACGATCTATGTAAGATAACTTCATAATCTTTGCATTTCATATTTTTACAAAAAAGTAAAGTGATTTTGTAATAGATGATAGATTCATTCTCTCAATATGAGTAAGATTGTTAAATTAAAATATTTGAGACATTTATCCATTTGATGCAAATGCAATAACCGCTTCGGGTCAAAGGTTACACTCATTGGATTGTTCTCAAGAAATAGTTTATTTCCCTTTCTTTTTGCCAGGATAAATTGATTTTTTTTCTTGCCAGTATAGTATTGATTAGAATCCACGGATTCGGAAGAACGGAGAAGAGGAGCTAAGAGAGAATCATAGCAAACTCTCCCACGGTTTATATGCTCACGTTTCGCATTAAAAATTGCTATTTAGCATTATTTTAAGCGCTTGAAAGGGTAGCAAGCTTTCCCCGTCAATGCAATTTTTAGAAATCAAATTTATGCAATTTATCGGTTGTTCGATACTCACTCAGACACATATCACTTCATTTCGATCATTTTTTTCTTTTTTGATAAATTCACATTATATTTATTTTTATTTTTTGGAAAATACAACTTGCAGCATTTTATTAAGGGAGAAATTTTTGACTGAAATGAAAAAAGTGAACTAAAATATTTCAATTCGCTGCTAGCCGATCAGTCTTTCTTCAAAGCTTTGAAACTACATCACTTTTCGTGTAATTAGGCTTCAATAGTTAAACTAAGAATGGAAATATTATAAATTAATTGCTTACACATTCTTAAAAGCAACAAATAAATGCCTTTG
This sequence comes from Onchocerca flexuosa, assembly GCA_002249935.1. Classification (NCBI taxonomy): domain Eukaryota; kingdom Metazoa; phylum Nematoda; class Chromadorea; order Rhabditida; family Onchocercidae; genus Onchocerca; species Onchocerca flexuosa. The sequence goes on along the minus strand of KZ269977.1, from coordinate 749,721 downwards.
CAGCATAATTAAAGTTGAAATAGTATTCGAGCAAGACAACCGAGCCGATTCGTCTACCATTTTCCTATCATTTTCCCTATCACTTTTATCACCTTTGCTCTGTTTCAAATCTTCGACAAGCCTAACCCTGCCGATCCGAATCTTATATTCAAATTATTATGCAAAAAGGCAGAAGCATCGAAGCAATATTACCTTTCACTGATCGTTCATTCATTCATTCAATTGAAAATAAAAAGAAAAGCCGCTTTGGCATCTTCTTTCGCTCCTTTTTTTTTCAACTTTTTTTGCTTTATCTTTTTTTTTTCCTATCATCCATATCAGCAACAATCAGAAGCAAACGTATTTACACATGCCGTGAGAATTTTTATTCATTTTCTTTTTTTTTTTTTTGAAAGATGAGAAGAAGGGAGGTAGTCTCGAGAGCTACCGAAAATGATCCCTTTATTATTGTTGTCAATGAAGGGCTAACTTCCCTTGGATTGGCCCAATAGACATTTTGGGTCCGAAAATTTTTTAACACTTTATACTATTTGCAATACTATTTGTGGGAGAAGAGAACTGGCAAGTTGTCGTTCCAACAGCGACAATATAACATCAATAATGGCGAATCTGAATCTCAAGCAGATTCACTGCATAAATTAATAAAATTTGATTTTCGATAATTTGATAAATTTCTGATTAATCCTGCATAATCAGTCCTATTTATTTATGCGAAATTACTTACTTCAAGTAATCGTTTTGAAAAAAGACCAGATATATCGAAAAAAATGAAACAATGGCAGAATACTGAAGAGTGAAAAACTATTACCAACAATAGTATTTGTTGATTTCAATATTTCCTTCGGATGTTTTAAGCTAGGATTTCTATCGAACTTTCAGATATTTATAGCATGAAAATTGTGAAGTAACTTTCCTCATTTATGCATTTTATTCTTTAGTATGCATATGAGAAATTCTTCAGATCAATTTGTGCAAAAAAACTTCTCACCAACTTTTCACCACTTCCGAAAACACAAAGCCTGGAATGAAAGATGAGATGGGCTAGGAAAAGGATAAGGATCAATGTTTTTCACTCATTTTGCAGAATAAAGTTGGAATCCCAACTTTTTTTTTCAAAATAAATAAAAATTTCAAAGACCGCAAATTGAATACTTCTCAACTTCATTTCTATTGCGATTGCAAGACAGGACTGATTGCATAAAAATATCATGCAAAGAATAAAGGAAAATTTGGAAGTCCATTTCGTAGATCATTTTCCGACTTCTGAGGAAATGACAAGAGAAGGCGGTTTTGGTGCTATTTGTGACGTAATATCTTACAGTAACTAAAATTTTTGAATGGAAACTACCGAATCGGAAAAGAAAGAATCTTGGAATAACCACTTCCTGAATAACCGGAAATTCATGCCGACACGCTTAATGAATTTCCAAAAATATCGTCATATAAATTAAACGGTAGGAGAGATAGATTAATCTGAGGAATTTATTTATTTTTAATTATTAAAAGTTTTTTTAATTTATTATATATCCCATTGTAAGCATAATTGTCATCATATTCAGCTTACTAAATTATTAGACGATATGATAACTGGGAAATGTCATTATGATATCCAGATCGGAGATTATTTGAATTTTTTATTGTTAATTAGAAAAAGAACATAATTTTAATCTGAATAGAAAACAACTTCCATCATTAGAAATAATGAAGAAATCTCGAAGAATTATAGTATAAAAATGATTAAAAACAGAAGAAAATTAATTGTCGCAGAAAAAATCGAATGAATTTCTCAATTTTCACAGACCAACTAATAAATTATTTTTGCTATTCGACTCTTTTCTTTTTTTTTCAAAAATTTTTCCCAAATTTTCCTTTTAATTTTTTTTTTTTTTTTTTGCATTTTTGCAACAGATCATTTTGCATTGAATAATAATAATATTTCATGGATGAGTTTGTAATCATAAAATGGCCTCTTTAGAGGAGTAACTCGAGCAGCTGCTCTGCTTGCTTCGAGGTCGCAATTCATCTTGGTTATAAAACAAACATTTCTTGCTCAACATAAATAAACCTTTTCCTGTAATCGATATTTTACTCCTTCGACTTCCTTTCTTCAAATTTATGTTCCTTTATTTTTATTTTCATTTTTTTATAACCGAAAAAAAAAGGAAGAAAGAGTTGCTTTATTTAAACGAAAAATTTGTTATTTCAAAAAATAACAAATTCTTGAAAAGAAATTTTTTCATCAAAAAAAAAAAAAAATAAGATCATGGACCTTGATCTTCATGAACTAGCCATTATATTGGCAGTCATTTTTTAATTCGATATCAATAATTTATAATCGATATTACATTTGTAACTTCCATAATTTGATTAGGAATTGATAGCTAAGAAAACAGAAATTCGAATATTGAATTGTATCGTTCGAGAAAAAAGCAAAAACAAAAGTAATGAACCTGATCTGGATGAAAAAATATTGAGACAATGAATTTTGAGTTCTTTTTTAGATCATAAATTCCAATCCCTCAATTTGTTCATTAGAAAGTCTCAAGCATGACGTAGAAATAAAAAGCTTTTACATCTAACAAATCCTTCAAGATACTTCGAAAAGTTTTTGAACATAATTAAAGCTTCCTTAAGGATAACAGATGCGAAGAAATGCATTCGTTGCAAGGAATATATTTCGAAGACAGATATGGTAATGAAGATACGAACTTTGACCTATCATGCCGCATGCTTCTCATGCTCAAATTGCGAAAAGAAGTTAACAATTGGAGAAGAATTCGTCTTTCGAGAACGAGAAGATGACATATTATGTCGAGCCGATTGTGACACAAATAATATTGAAGTCAGTGCAGCTAATATCCGAATGATTATTGATGATCTCTTCGAACATTAGCTATTAGAAATGAACTTTAGACCATTGAAAATTCTTTTTTCTTTTTTTGTTGCAATTTTTTCATGAACTTTTATACAGCAACCATCTTCAATTAAAACGGAAATCTATGGAGGAGAGGATGAAGACGGCTGGGATGGTTCAACTTTGACAAGCCTGGATAATCAAATGTCAAATACACCACCACTTTCACTTCGAAGTCCTAAATCAGATGAGGTTTGTTTAAGGATTTTTCGTGATAATTTCTAATTTTTGTCCGAAATCCTCTCGCTCTGAAATGATTATAAACATCAAAGATGAATAGCTTCCATGCTGAGAATTTCGTTTCTCAAGTTTTAACATCCTTAACATAGCAAAGTATCAAGGGTTTGAAGAAATTACACAATCAGATCAAGTATTATCATTAAATTATCACACCAAAACACTTCGTTGAATTAATTGCTGATAATTTAATTGTTCAGACTTAGCGGATCAATATTTCTTTCCTGAATTGTTCAAAATCTCGGGATGATATCCGCAATTTTTCAAGTTGATTCAGAGCTTTATCTTATTGCGTTGTGTAATTCGGACTTTGCAGTAGTTTGCTAATATTTTAAACGAAGGTCAATTATTTAATTAAATTTTTAAAAGTCATTTTTGAATTTCAGATTGTAACCACATTTAATGTTTCGAAATCACAAATTAAAAAGAACAAAAAGGACAAACAAGTAATTTTTTTTTTTGCATTTTTACAGAGAGAGAAAGAAAGAATTAAAAATTTCGCAGTACTTCACAAGTCGAAATTTTAAATTCTGAATGAAATATTTCAAAGTTTAAGTTACCTTTTCAATCGATATTTTCGAATTTTGGGATTTTCATGAAAAATATCATTCGATTTTTGATTTTTCCAGTCAACAAGAGTTCGAACGGTCCTTAACGAGAAACAATTGATGACACTAAAAGCATGTTATGCTGCCAATGCTCGACCAGATGCTATGATGAAAGAACATCTCGTCGAAATGACCGGTACTTGACTCTTCTATGCTTTTTTCAATGCTAATTTGAGGTTAATTTGGGGTCAATCTCTTATCGATCTCCATGAGATGTTCATCTGTACACTAATCAGAAAACGGTCGATATAACAATGATGAGAGTATTGATTTTTAAGAGCATATTTTTTGGAGAACTAAATTAAATTTCCATTTTATCTTATTTATTCTCACTTAAATTCCTAAAGATTTAAAACAAATCATCAAAAATTTCAATACATTTTTTGTGAAAGTATGGATCGCTTATAAATTTCATCTTTCAGGTTTAAGTCCACGTGTGATACGTGTATGGTTCCAGAATAAACGCTGCAAAGATAAGAAGCGACAAATTGCCATGAAACATCTACAACAGAAAGCGGAAACAGTTAGTTTTTAAGAAAAGATTTTAATTTTTTGCTAAAATTTTTCATTGCATTAGTTTTCCCAAAATTTTGAATTCAAAATTTACATTGAGAATTTTGAAATTCAGTACATGACTACTACTGTATATCTTCTAATTCCATCAGCTTTCTGCAATTGCTTTCGCTTATCTCATTACAAATTCATATTTGTTTACTTAACAAAATGATTTTTCTGTTCGATTTCTTACTATCCATCGTTCTTCCAAGATAAAAAATTCTCTATGCTTCAGAACATATAAGAATTCTTTGATCTTAACATTTTAATCAATCTTTATTGAAATTTAGTCACTGATAAGCATCATTAAAACAAGACAAGTCAAATCAATCAATCAATGCTTGTTATCCTTGATTCACTTATATCTTGTCATTTTTTTTCCTTATTATTGGTTAATTTCAATCAAGTAGTGATCAAACAATGATTTTTACTACCGTAGACCAAAATATGAAAATATAGCTTGCATTAAATATGATTTATGTGCAAGCATTTCAATTTTTAATAATTATTTGTTCATGCTCTGCTTGAGAAAGACAAAACATTAATATTTATTGTAAACTAACACAGAAATATGTATAATTAATGAAATGCCCGGAAGCATATTTTAAACAAACTAAAAGGACCACGAAATACATCGATAATTTGTAAAAATTTTTAAGAAATACGAAATGGACGTACCAGAACAATTCAATTAATTGCAACTTCGTTGCAACCTTAAGTCTTTTTGAAGGAACAAAATCAGATTTAATTGCCAAATCTTCTTTGAAAAATAAAAGTATGCTACAACATTAATTAAGCATGATGTGAAAAACTTTTCAAAAAAAATTTTCGAAGTAAATTTTAAGTTAAATTTAATTTGAAGACAAATTATAAAAAAAAATTCATCTTTGAAAACTATTTTATATGTTGAAGAATTTCCTTCAATTGCTAAGTTTCTCATTTCATCTGTCGTGGTCGCAGGAACTCTGTTTCCCATGATTATCAGTAAATAGAAATGGTATTACAGCATATAACTGATAGTTGTGATAATCATGATGGCAAGTAAATAATTGTAATAAAAGGTTGTGTAAATATAATTTCATTTGCCTATTGGAGTTACCTTCTGTCTACTTGTAGCCAAATAAATATTCATAGTTGTCACTAAATATTTCGAAATAAAAAGTAAATATTCGAATGACGGAAGGGAGCGAAAGTCAACAACAATTTTTCAATTTTTCATGAACTAATTCATAAATTATCCGCAAGAGTTTGTGTGTACGATGAATGTTGACTGTCACCCGGGCAACATTCCCCTTAATTCGTGATATCCGCCTCATCCGATCATCCTTCATAAATTGCTTCCTCTCACTCAGCAGCATCTGTTATGCAATGAAATGACATGAAATATCAATTAAAAATGAGTGATGAAATTTAAGAAAATGTTCAAATAATTTTAAATAAATGCCAACTAACCTTCATGTTGTATTTTTCTAAGATTTCAATGCCTTATTTCCTACTTCCACATATTCTCAAATTTAACAGTTGAATTGTTGGGAAGAATTTGCGGTAGAGAAATAATTGTGAATGTGTGAGTGATCGTAGTAATTGCTACTAAAGATGTCGAGATCTTATCAGTCGGAATAAACAGTGTGAGATGACCACAGTCCAGGGTCATTGTAGGGTCATTTGAAAACATCAACAACGAATTTCACAAGGCTTTTATCGACTAGTCTTGATTGTCAGAATAATGCTCCGTGATATCCATCTCTTTGGAATTTTCTCATTCAAGATGATAATTTTCATCTTCAATATAATTCATGTCCTATTTGCTTCATCTATTTTCAATTGAAATTTAAATAGTAAAAGTGAAACAATTAATAAAAAAGATGAAAAAAAAAAAACCAATGGAATAAATCGAAACTAAGCACATTTTATAGATTTTAAATTTGAATTCCAGAAGAAGGAAGAATTTTAGTCACATTTGAAATCCAAAGAATGAATTGGGAGATCGAACTATTAACATTTACCTGAAATTAAATGAATCAAATGGAAAATATGAGATGAGGAAGAATGATCTGAATAAAACATATGTTCTTGAACAGCTTATGAGCAAATAATGCAGTTCTTAATTATCTTTGTATGCTGTTTAAACATTTTGCCATATGGTCTCTCATTTCCGTATCTCTGTTGAATAAACAAACCATGGGTGGATATATAGAAATGCGGGAAAATCAGTTGTCATTCGGGATCAAAAAAAAACGAATAATAATTGATTTAACTATGATTTTGAGTAATGAATTAGTTTCTGGATAATAGTCGACACAATGAAAAGATACTGTAGACAAGCAAACCTTAATTGGTAAGGATGTCTTTGAAAGAAAGTTCTCCACAGTTTTTCGCTTCATTTGCAATATACTTTTTTTTCCCGAAATTATTTAAATCGAAGATGATGATGTGCTAATTTTGAGCATCGTTATTTTAATTTAAGTGACATATTGGTTTGATTTTAAGGCAATTCTATCCTTTTTATGAGTAATAATCAGCCAATAAATAAGAAAAGCAATGGAAAAGCTCATTTGTTCACTTCGATATTATCAGCATTTTTTTTTTTTTTGATAGGAAAGGAATGGAATAGTGAAGTTTTAAATAAATGAAATCTTGTCTTTTATTTCGTTTAATTTACCAATCCTTTTGCTAAAAAATTGAAATTAAAAAAACTTTAAATTCAAAAAACAACAGATAGCAACATATTTCTTTCAATTCTCTAAACGCTGACAGATGCTAGGAAAAGTCCATCATGAAAGAAAGGCTTTGTTTATCTTTTTTGTTTCTGATACAGTACCGTTTTCCGTTGTTGGAGTGTTTTATGAATGTTTATTGAAAGTACTCTTTTCTAAATTGTTCTTTTTGAAGAGCATAAAGAAAAGGAAGGACAGCTACTTGACCAATGGACGGAAGAAATAAGAGTTTTTTGAAAAAGAGTTATTTCTAACATCATAGTACAGAAAAAAAGAAAAAAAAAACAATTCTTCGGCTCTAATAGTTCTGTCAAAAACTTGTTTTTGCAAATTAAATTTAAATTAAATAATTTTTTTCGAAATGATTGAAACTCGAACTTGTTCGAATTAACTTTCAAATTGACCTTCTTTATAATGCACGCTTGATTAAGCATCATCTAACAAGCATCTCTTATTCAATTCAAATAAATTTTGAAGTATTTAAATGAATGTGTGCATGTCTGCGTGGGCTTGTATATATTCGGTTAACTGAACACAACAGAGCATTTTAGGACAGTCAAATAAATCAGTGTTATGCGTATGCATGTGTGTGTATGTGAATGTCTGTGAATATATATATGCATTTGTGTTAGCACATTCAATAAATAAGTGAGCCATGGGCCGAAGTTCAAATACCGTAATGGTATGAAACACTTCAGCAGTTCACATTTAATTCAGTGGAGCGGAAGAGGCCACACATAGCTCTCTGCCAACCGTCATCCATCCGTGACATTTCGCTTGTCACCGTAGATGCCAACTTGGAGCGTAAATGATACCACCTTGCTCCTATTATCACTGTTACGGGAGAGATCCAAAGCTTCATGGCCTTTCTAGGCTTTTGAAACATGAAATTACTCCGTGCGATAACGATAATGATATGAGTGGAATATCTCATTGAGTGATTGTGCAGTATAAAAGAGTGACAATATGCAAAAAACTAATCGAACAATCTAGTACCTGGTTCCCTCTGCAGTTTCCTCAGGACAGTTGGAGTACGTAATAAAGCTAGGTTATATTCGGTAAAGCACATGATTAGAGGAATTGTGTTGACGAAACGTGTTCAACCTGTTCTCAAGTTTCAATGAATATGACGTCTTGCTTGCTTGAATAACACGTAGACACTGAATGTGTGTGTTCTCCAAGTGAGCCTTTTTGGTAAACAAAACTGGCATTATGGGATGAACCAAACGTATAAGTCTAAAGTAAAGTACAAGTCACTCATGAAAAGTATGAATTTGAACAAGTGAAGAATGCAAATTTGGTTTCAACATTATTAAGAATTGAAAACTCAAACCCAGTTGAAATTAAGTCTGTAATTTCAAATTTCTAAGAAAATTAAGATTTGTTGGAAATCTTCACTCTCTTCGGATGCTTTTTTTTTTTAAACAATTTGATTATTGTTAAATGTTTGATCCATTAGTTTGTACACAAATATTACTTAATTACTTATCTTAGAGATAAAATGAAGGACAAGCGATAAAATGTTGAAAGAAACTGTGAATTGTGAATTTGCATGCCTGTTGACAGTGGAATTCATGTCCATCTGTGACAATAATTTTATGTTTACATTAAGTGGATATAACTTTGGGTAGTGGAATAACGAAGAGGGTAAGATGAAGAAAATTTTAGGCATATTAGAGATGTTCAGAACTGAATTCTTTAGGAAACTTGTCAATCAGCATCGAATCTATTTAAGTTCGTCCTAGTTTTTCGTCTTAGAAATTCTTAGTGATGCATTCAGTGAAGAATTTAAAAAAGATTTCTGATCCGTTCAAACGATTATGAAATGACTTCTTTTTTTTATCCAAGTTTAAGTTACAACGATGAAAGTTGAAATTATGAAGTCAAGCTTAATATGAATTGAGAAGTTTCATTGTGCACAGAGATTAGGAGCAATCACATTTATAAATTGCCGTTATGCTGCAAATTATTCATCAGTAATGTTAGTTTATGATTGATCGGTAGGAACAAATTACTATTTGTTTATAATTATTGATTTTGTGACAAAATAGTTTTTGTTGATTGATAAAGTATTTTTCAGGAAAGAGTTATTACCGGAGTACGTTTGGGCGGTGTTGGTCCACTGATAGCTACATCACCGACACCTCATAGTGATCCGAACTTGGTTGGCATCCAACCAATAGATATTCATCAGTTTTCGCAGAATCCGAATATCTGGTCCGGAATGGAAGCTATGAATGCTCAAGGAAGCATGACACAACCTCAGCATGCATCGCTACAACCCACATTACAACAATCTTCACCCTATGCTCAAATTGTATGATTTTTCTTATTTTTAACTTCTATTTAAATCTCTTATATTTTTTAGCTTTTCGTTAAAGTAAATTGGCGAATACTTATAGTTTTCTTAAATTAAAATCATAGTATGTCAAGGTTTTTGTCATTCATTCGCAAGTACCAAATAACGAAAATTCTGGAGTATTATTTGAGGAAACAACCATGGTTGTAGACTCTCAAGTTCCATTCGAGATTCGGAAGCTTCATGAACATCATCCAGGAATTTCCATCCTTACAACAGATTATTCTCTTAATTTAAAGATACTAGCTTGTTGCAGTCAATTAGGTCAGCCAGAATTCTTTTGAATTCAAACAAGCAAATAATAATATGAGACAGCTGATTTTTGTACTTAACGCATGTGCGGTTAGTTTTTTGCTCAGTTCCTGACCCGTATCAACAGCTGCGCAAACAATACTTCAAAGTTCGCGAACCTTTCACTTTCTTCGGCAACTAGAGGGTACTAAATAACACCTTTTCAAATGTCAATCTCTCTCAACCTCTCTTCTTCCCTTCCTTCTACATGCTTTTAAAAAATTGACTTAATGATCATTCACATCAGTGAAATTAGCATGTAAATTAAAGTTGAATATGAAGGATATTTCACTAAAATTTTGAACTTAACGGATTGTTTTGAACCCTACGCAAATGCATTTTTTTGCAGATTAATAAACTTTAATTTTACGACCCAAAATTATGTTTCAAATCAGTTAAACTTATTCTTGAACTTAAAATCGATTGTTAATTAATTCAATCTCGGATTTCTGAGCTAGAATTTCGAAGTTTTAATTCATATTAATTCATAATTAATATAAATTGAAATTTTTTCAATTTTTTTTGAATAAATTCATAAATTATGTTCTTTTTAAAATAAATCAGAACTTACGCATCTTATCAAATTGTTTATAGATGCCGCCGCCTCCTCATTATGCAGATTTGGGGAATGATTTGAGTAACAGTGGTTATGGTAGTATGATGTCCGGGGCTGGATCGAATAATCATCTTTTTTCGGTCAACATGGGCACAGACCTCGAGTTTTCGCCTCAAGTGAATGCTTCTGATCTATCGTCGCCATCATGCAGCGAGTAGAATCGATCCCTCAATTTCACTCATGAAAAATCTTCCTTAGTGCTGAAAATTCTCAGAAAAAATCTCTTTTCATTTCATTAATGCAATAAAATTTATTGCTATTACTTAATTATGTACTGAATAATTTATTTATTTCGATCACATTTTGCTCATTACCTCAGTATTTAGAATAGCATTTTTCCAGCTATTCCAATCTTTTGCTTAAAATCATTCTTTTCAAGATGCAGTTCTAATTTGGAATTGAACCGAGAGACACAAATTCATCAGTTCAAAACTTTTTTTAAACAAAGGAAGAGATTTCCAGAATTGTATCCGGAGAGATCTTATAGATAAGTCCTCCTTATGCTGCCAATATCGATGGCGGTTATTTCGCATTAGTTCCAAAAAATAGTTGACAAAATGTTTGTTCAGTACAAAATGCAGGGATATTGCTTTGTTGCATTGTTGTACATAGCAGTAGTTGATAGATGCCAATATTGCCAATATTCTTTTCTTGCATTTATTATCATTTTTCAAATCAATTGTTCAAATTCTAAACTTTCGTTATGCAAATTAGAGTAAGTTCATTAAAAAAAGAAACTTAATCTTACATAGAAAAAATGTATAAAAATAAAATCCTCACATGGTCTTTTCATAAAATTTAAATTAAAAAGTCTTTTTGTTTACGCTAAATAATTTGTTATAAATGTCGTACAGTAAATTTTATGTTGTAATTTTTTTGAAAATTGTTGGAATTTCTTAAATTCTACGAAATAAATTATTTGTGAAATTGCTTTTGTTTAATTTTATTTCAAACTTCTATTTGAGAGTTAGAATTATGTTTCAACAACTTGTTAAGGCTTGAAAAGAAAAATTAATTAACTGATTTTTAAATGATAAATATAGTCATAAAGCAGCAATATAATACATTGGTGAAATTTCGAGATTTCCTGATATCATGAAATTTCGAGATTTCCTGATTTTGAGAAAGGATGTTTCATAGATGATCTTATTTTATGAAGACTGGTAATTACGAGGAACAAAAAAGTGATTCACCGAAGGATTGCAAATCAGACTTCCTAAGACCCCTTTTCAAAACCTCATATGCATGAAATTTATATTTCTATTGTAAAAATACAGATGAAAAAAAAACCAGTCAAAATTTGAAATTTTACATTCGTCAGAAATTAAAGCTTCAAAGTTCGACTGATTTTTGGTTCTGGTAGTCAGTTCATAAAATATGTTTTGCCTTTTTAATTTTGTGTCAGAAAGACAAAGCATAAATAAACCATTCAGTAATTCAGTATCAATATCCTTTTAATTATTTCAATTTATTTTTATTTCATTTTAACTTCACCTGCAGGATTACCTTCTACCAGAAAAGCAAAAAAGGATATAATTATTGATTTGCAAAGTCTTCAGAATACAACTATTTTTCCTGTAGTACTACAGAAGTTTCATTATTTTAATGAATTTCGTAACTTTTGGGTAATTTTCTAAAATCAACGATCTTTTTTTTTTGCCCTGATTCGAACTTTTTACATATTGTCATCCATTTTTGCTATTTTACAATGAAGATTCAGAACTATTACTTCTTTCTTTTATTAAATTAAATTAATTTAATTGAACAGAAATTGTAATTCTGCAATGCAAATGTTGGAAATCTAAACTTACTGTGATTCCGCATTTTATTGACTTCTTTTAGATGCATCGTTGCAAAATGCTAATTGGCTAGGAGAAAGTGACGAATCAAATCAATGCTAAATGAATGTCCAATGTAATAGCATCAATCAAGATTTGGCTTTTTCCTACAGCCTAGCAATACTTGATGAGCTTAGGAAAGAAGCCATTGGTACCAAAATATCCGAGCAACAAGACTGGAAGTAAATCAAGCAGATTACAAAGGTAAACTAAATTACAGGAAATTTTTCTGGAATTTTAAAAGAAACGATAAAATGGACATCATTTGAAAGACAATCGCTCTTTTCTTTCAATTCAAATTTTATGACTTTGTTGAGGAAAATTAAGAAAGACAAGTGGATTAGATATGTAAATGATTCAAACAGTAGCCTAATTAATGTTTCAAAAAGTCACAGGTATTTCTTGCGGAAATAATTATCACTAGATTCATTAAGACTGCTTGAATAACAAAGGTTAAAATTTAAGGATTAAAGATTAAAATTTTCATGAGTGCCTTTCTTAAGTTATCTTTATATCGATTTTAACATTACTTCAAATAATTCATATCTTTCTGGTATCTTGTTTTTTTAAGATAAATTTGAGGTGTGCTTTCAAAATTTTAAGATCGATATGATGTTGCAGGATATATTGGACTTTTATACCGTTAGTGAAGTATCGAATTGAATTTGTAGTATAATTAAAATTCTAAAACAAGCATAAACGAGAGTGAGAAATAATCAAAAATTCCTTCCTAAAAACAGTTGCTTCTGACAATCATTTTGTGGCTCTATTTGTACGCGGTAATACTTTTATCCTACTCATCCTATAATCATTCAATTCTGGCAGGTTGTCATACTTATGGATCGCTAAAGAAACTGTAGTAAAAGAAAGAAAAACATAGGCAGCGAAATATTAAGGGATCTGAAGTACGATTAAACCATAAGAAATTGACTTATTTTTCATTCAAATTTCTTCATTTTTTTAAAATATATTTGCTATCGATTTTGTTTCTTTCATGGTATTGTTACCGAGCTTTGTGGATTTTTTTAATCCGTTCTTTGGATTTCATAGCAACAATCTTAATTAACCTTTATCGCATATTGGTTTTCTACTCTTTCATAATTAGAGAACTAATTATTTAGGCAAATTTTTCTTTACGAAAGTCCATTGTTGGAAATCGTGTAATGATATGTCATTGGTAATAAGTGATGATAAAGCGGTGCTATCAAACTAAAACAACACTTAATTATGATAATATCAGCATTTCACAATATAATTTAACCGATGGCACTACTGCATGTGTGTGTTGTATGTTTACTTGACTCATATTTGAATGTGTAATCCAAAATGTCCACAAATTCTCGATCGATCACTGCAAATCTCGAGATCCTCATATTTCCGCCTGATGAGCATATATGGATGTATGTGTGTTTGTTGTTATCTAAATTAAAGCATAAAGAAAGAAGAAATGAAATAAGATATATTACTATTTATAATGGACGACTTGTGATAAGGAAGATGACAAGAGATGGGAGAGTAATTTGAGATATTTTAAAGGTTTGCACGGCAAGCAATGACACTGATTAAATAGATAATCGATGAATTAGTTTAAACAAGAAATAAATGGTCCATTTTTTATCAAATATTCAAATATTCATCCAAACTTCATTCAGCTTATCATACTGAACTCTCCAACTGAGTTCTGCAGAGCAGTGATAATTTATGTCAAAATAAACTCGAATTTCAGCACATTGGAAAGATGGTCATTAAAAATAGCGACAGAAAGAGAAATATCTTTCTAACACTGATATGATATCAGAATTTATCATTTTCTTGTCAAGATCAGTGTGATGAGTTCAATATTGAATTTGTCTTGTGACATAAAGTATCATGCATTGGCATGTTATCAGCGAGTAGGAAGAATGTTGAGTTCCACAGATTTGTAAATTGTTAAATATTTCTAAATCTTTAAAGGAAATTTGAAAATTCAATAAATGGCGCATCAATTTATTGAATTGAGATTTGAATTCTTTAATAATAAATAAAAGTACAAAAAAAGATATTGTAAAAAACAATAATTTGTAGTTGAAGGATGCAAATGAATGAAAAAAAGAAACACTGTGTAATTTAATGGGATAAACAAGAAGAAGACATGGCCCTCTACTTTATTGGGCTAAATTTTAGCAAATTAGTATTGCTGAAAGTGAACAGAACGAAAAAGATCAGGTCAGGGGTCAATCATGCACATATGTGTTGTTACGTTTCATGTCATTCTTTTTTACTTATTATGATAAAATTATTCAGTATCAGAGCGATTATTTAGTAAATGATTGGGGGAAGTTAGAAGGAAATCCCTGGAAAAATGCATGTGATAAGGAGAATACGAAAAACTATCGTAAAATACTTGGACTAAAAAATAATCATTTTATGTGATATATTGATCGATTTTAGATCGAATTTCAATTCATGAAATGAGAAATTTCAATATTTAAATATTTATTAATCTCAAAATGTTAGGCATCGCTTTTAGTAATATCGCAATAATTGTTATTTCTGTTTACACTGCAGATTGGACATATTTATTTTTCAAATCTTCCTTTATAAGTGTGGACTTGGTGGATTTCAAATTTCAAAAGTTCAAAAAGTGGTAAATTACCGAAGTTTAGGGCAAGTATACTGTAACTAAGGCTTCTCGCCATCTCTTTCAGGAAAAAATGGAAAATAATGAGAAGAGATGAGATTATGCAACCATAAAAACGATGTAGTGAAATGGCAGATGTCTGTATATGTTCCCTTTAATTGGACAATAACAGGGCGGCTTCCATTTATGGTACCATCCATTTATCCTGCCAAGAAAGCGAACGATGATGATCTTTTGGCTTCTTGATGAGTTGTTCGATGAAAAATGGATTACAACCTAATATATCTCTCAAATTGCTCTTTTAGAAATTGTTGAAATTTGAACAATTTGCAATCACTAATTGGTTCATCTTCATCTCGGCATCGTTTCATCGCAATATGTATGTGTATGTATGTCACACATGGCGATATTGCCATTCTTAAATTGACCTCATCTTAGAAAATATGCCAAGGGAACGAATGAACTGATGAAATTTTAAAATAATTTCAATCATAAAATCGATCCAAACATCGAAACTATAGCAAAAAGTTCCTGAGACAATATCAGTTACATTTTATTCACTTTCTCCAACATTTTCGTTGTGGTACCATTTCGATCAAAAAAAAAAAAAGAATTCATTCATTCCAGATGGATGCGCTAGAAAACATACCATAATTTAGAATAAATTATACAGGCAGGAACCGTAGCACCGACTTCTATTTTTGCCGATGTCACCCATTAGCGCATTTTCTTGTGACTTCTTATGACCGTGAATGATCCTATTGAGAAACGCCGCGACAACTAAAGGCTTCAAAAAAGGACCGAAATGCGCGAGCAGTTCGGTACACGGTAATTATGACATTGTTCGGAAGAGTTAAGTTAATAATAATATGAAACCATCTCTGAACAAATAATACTGTTCTTGCTCGATGAATATCATAATTTGATCACAAATATCATTCATGGGGATCAGCTTTTACAACCTTTCTAAACTAATTATTAATGTAATTCCTTCTGATCGAAATCTTCATGAATCGATTGGAAAAAATCGATTATATCGGACAATATCACCGATATTGGAAGAATCTTACTTTTATTTTTCGATGTGAAAATCCATTTATTTGGCCGCGCAACAAACTTATCTAACTATTACTTTTCAACCCAATTTTTTTTTGCAAAGAATACAACTTTATGTTGAATAATTCTAAAACTTTACATATGGCATATTCAAGACTCAATCTAAGCCATTGTAATTAAAACTGACATATGAGCTAAAGCAAACAATTTCACAATTACAAAACTTTTGTTGACGTAATCGCTCATCAAATTAACACTGATAGCATGAAAAATTTTCAACACCAATTTTTTCATTCACGAATTCATTTTCAAATGCGGCTGAATTAAATTAAATGATCCATTATCTCTTATATTCTATAAATATTTTGAAAAACAAAAAATGAAGGATAAAAAATTTGAGAAAAAAAGATGTTAAATTTGACTAGTTTAATAGTTTATCCAATAAATCAGATGTGTCTATTTGTCAAAAAAAATCCAAATGTGAACTTTTTTAGGCGGTATTTTGACATAAATCATTGATGTTTAAAGCAGTGAAGTGAAGGAAGAACTTGACGCAGCTGTAAATCATCTTGCAACCGAAGCAAGCTCTGTCGAGTGACAACCGACCCAAATAGATTGCCAATCCTTCTTCTTCCTTAACTTTTATTACTGTTTCGTAATTTATCGTATTTCCAGATCATACATACAATTGACCATATCCTGAAAATTTGTTCGCATATAGCACAAAACTGAAGCATAAAAAGGGATTTATGAAGTGAGGTACTGCTAAAAAATGAGATATCAATTAGAAAGAGTTGAATTAATGCGACAATTCAAGTTCAAATTTACTTAATTAAGATATTGGTACAACTAGTACTTCTTCCAAAAGAAAAAAATGCAAAAAGTTTACAGAAAAACTTCGCAGCATCAAGTTCTGTGCAAAATTTTCACAAGAAAGTGTTAAGTTACAATGCAAGTAATTAAAGCTAATTTTAATTAGTGCAATGTGGATTTATACATAAAATAGGAAGATATGGATTAACTTTCTGCCAAAAAATTATGATCAGGCAGGCCATAAAACTAATTGATTAGAATAGTCTGAATTCAAGACAGTACTTGGTAATTGATGATGCTAGTGTGCTTAAATACATTACACCTAAATATAATAATTGATAAAAATATAATAAAAAATTGCTATAACTCATTACAGTACTAGAGAATGTAAATAAAATAATTGACTTTCTGAAGTCATGAAAATCATATTATGCTTGGATCCATAATTCATTTTCAAAAAAAATCCAGTCTATCGTGTGGCGTTTGTTGAACTCTTCTCGGAATTGTAGCTAACAAATCATTTTATTTGCCCAACTGTTGAATATTTCAGAAAAGTCTTACTTTTTTTTGGAACAGAAAAGCGTGAAGACCACACATTCCGTGCAAAACGTCTAGTGGCTGGCTTAGAAGCCAACTTCAAAGACTACCGATTAAACAAACATTCAACAAATGCATAATTTGTTGCAGGCAATAATTAGGAAGTCTTTTGAAACTCAAAAAAAAAAAAAAAAAAAAAAAAAAAAAAAAAGAAAGAAAAACACATAATAAATGAAATTATTTGAATCTTAGAGGAAAAATTCCTCGCTGAATATTTTTAGTACGCAAGACTATTTGAGGGACTTTCTAGCAAATTTCATTCTTGAAAACAAATTTTTAAATAAACCTTGCTTTTAAGTTGATCACCGGATATCCAGTCTCGAATATGCACAACTATACAGTACCAGTAGCCAGCAAGAATGATACACCAAACAATTAGGCGAACTGTTCGCTTAATAGGAGACACCAGCAATTATTATTTTGAATTTCATACTCTTCGAGAACAGTTGAAAACTGTTAATGGACATCTAAGTCCAAAACATCTAAAATAAACTCTTCAATCCTGCTAACAGCGATAATTCTTCCAGTTTTCCAGGCATTTTTTAGCAGTGCATCTTATTTCAGGTTTTAAATCACCAAAATTTTTTGTAGTTTTAAACACATCATAATCATTCTTTATTGAGAAATTTAAACTTTTTCCCTTCTTCATGCATTAAAAAATCAATAGAAATCACGCAACAATTATTTTTCAAATGTATAATAATACAATTTAACAGACAAAACAATTCAATTTTTCGATCTTATATTGAGTAATCTCAAATTTCCTTTAGGTGATGTAAAAGAAATTTGGGATTTTTAAACTTCGAGCTTAAAAAAATCAACAAGCGATCAGAAAAAAGCAACCAATTAAATATTATTAAAGTAATTCACGCAGAAATGGGACGAATAACAATTTCTCGGACATCCTCATATTGCATTTCGTTTTCTCCTTTAATCATCGTTTCTTTTCGAAAAAAATCCTTCTTAATAGAATCGAAATTATGAGAACCCTCCCTTGCAAATAATATAAAATATATCTGGCATTAAAAGTCATAGTCAAATTTTAAATAATCTGCATCAAATTCTTGAATACGAACATAGCCATCTTCACCGCCCGATACCACACAATTGCCGCTTGGATGGAACGCCAGAGTATTGATTGGACCGAAATGTCCCTTGAAACGGGCAAACTCTTCTTCAAATACCTGCAAAGAAATTGATATGTTGCTTTAGTAATGATTTCTTCCAGAAAATTTATAATACTCTGAAATTCAAAGATACCGAAAAAAATGAAGCAATATTTTGAAATTAAAATCAAATCAAAACCAATTTAATAGCTTACTAAATGATATAACTTCGCTTCGAAATGACCAGAAGCAGCTGTCGTTTGAGTCACTTTCATTGCTTCTTCTCCACCACCCAAGATAACGTGATCCCGAATGGGTGAGATCGCTGCCGAATTAACCGGACGTTCAGCCCTAAAAATTAGAAATGATATGAAGTGAAACAACATTTCAGATCACTGAAAACTTTATTTTCAAATGAAAACGAACTAGGTACTGAAAAAGGGCTTGTCCGTTCCATAATAAACTATTAGAATGTCAGAAAAAGTTCCAATTTCCTGTTTTACGGAAAACTAAAAGCTTGCTATTTTTCAACGATATATGATAAAACTTACTTGTACGTCTTTAAGCAATCTAAAGTCCTGGCATCAAATAAGCGAGCTGTTTTATCTTTGGAAGCAGTTATCAAGAAACTTTCATCAATGCTCATCTGCATGTCATTGATTTGAAACTTGTGAGCTTCATCATTAAAATTTACAATGTCATCTCCTTTCCGTATATCATATTGGTGAATATTTCCCTTTTCATTACCTGCAAATAAATTACATAAAGATATTCTAATACAGCAAAGTGTCCTGTTTGATTAGATGAGTGGATATATATTCTGAATGTAAACAACGAATTTTTCCGGTCTACCAAATCTATAACTTTTATGAAATACTTAAGCAAATTGGTTGTGAAAAATTATAAGGGGAATAATTACGTCAATAAAAAAAATTGAAATTATATAAAATTTAAAGCAACAGATCTCTATTTTCTAGGACAGGGCATTGATTTAAGATCTTCTTAATGTTGGTCTGATTTCTCTGTTCCTGATAATATTAAGAAAATATATACTGCACTTTTGGATGTTATCTAATAGTTATTATTCTGGTGAGACAAGCTAAAACTCAAATTTTACAGCCAAAAGCCTCATAAGTGATGTCATCATAAAATAGTCAACATATCATAAAAGAGTCAATCTGTGATTCGCAGCTTTTAAAGAAATATTTAGCTTCGCAATATGAATGAATTCAGTTATATAAATTAAAAATGTTCAGATAACAGAAAAAGATAACAAAACATGCTCTCGTCTCATTTCTAATTATTACTAGTTAAATTCATTTAATGAAAAAAAAAAAAAAAAAAGAAAAAGAAAACATAAGTTCTTCTCTAAAGAGAGGAACACATGCTCACCTACGCAAATTGTGTCATCCAAGTGTGTCCAAACGCAAGAATTGGCTTGTGTCTGAAGTGATTTCTTAAATGCCGGTTGATTCTCGCCACTCATTTGTGATCCGTCTCGTATATCATACACGCATAATGAAGCCTCAAAACATATGTCGTCATACAGACCAAAAATTAGAAAATAAAGATAACTTGAGGTTTGATAGAGCTATTCATTTCAATTTATTTTTCACAAATATTTTAAACTTACTGGATCTGAAAATTCTCCTATCTAATTATCTATAATTACTCATCATTAGATCTCTTTTATTATTTAGTTTACCACATCAGTTATGCTAGGACATTGTAGCCAGATATGGCTCTACATTAACCTTCTGAAGAAAGCTTATTTATCCCTTGAAAATTTCAGTAAATCCTACCGTGCTTCCGCACTAATCAATAAAAAATAATATTTACTGAAGTCTCTAATAATAATTACATGAAAACTAAGCATTCAAATCAGTACATTGCAATGAAAGAAATCATTACTGATTATGAATACTTTTCTCTAGGATACTTCAGCTTTCTCTTTTTCCTGAAATAGAGACACCTATTAAGTGATATTTGAAAACTAGACGAACCACATTCTGTGTCATTTTTATAGTTGTAAAACCAATCAGATTGCCACTGTAAGATAAACTAATAGATCGTGCAGCTGTTGGCGTTGAAATTGAATTTATCGCATCGCCTGTCTCGCAGTCCCACAACTAAAACAATTTTTTACTTACGACAAATGAACAAAAAGAGGCAAGCACATGCGAAACACATCATTATAAACGAATGCTAACTGAAGATCGAATAATCGAAATATAAATTCAAAGATAAGTCTAACTGCTTTCCATATAATTAGAAAAAATTAAAAGTACGTCCATACAAGAATATGCTAAAAATAGTTGCAGTCAGTAAAAATAAAAAGGCTTACCTTAACAAATACATCACCAGAAGCAGAGCAAAAATGCCGCGTATCCCAGGAGATATCGATATCCCAGATAACACCGTTGTGACCATCATATGTTCCGATTCGCTCACCATTTTCCATATACCATACGCATGGACTTTTATCTTTTCCAGCTGAGAATAACAAATCGCCATCTCTATTAATGCGTACTCGGGTCAATGCACGATCGTGACCTTTCAGTGATAACGGTTTCATCGTTTTCTCTTAAACTTAAGTATGAGAAATGCATATATCATCATAGTCTACTGTGAAATGAACGGAGGGCAAAGTATGTAACAAAATTTATAGCTAATAACAATGGTATCTCGTCGTTTATTCTACTGTTACATAAAAGAAATGTAAATTATCGTTCTGTTCTATTGCTTCATTCTCAATCTGCAGTCTTCCACATATCATACCAATTACTAGCTTTATTTCAAAGCTTACTACATAACCATTTCAAGGGTAAAAGGTCACAACCCCATCCCAAGCACAATTAAATAATCCGGCGTCAAATCTCGCTCATCTGGAGTCCAAGGTAAAGTAAAACCTGAAAAGAAAGTATGGTAACGATATGTATCACATTGCGTCTCAGCATGGCTAGTTATTCTGTCGAGTGCTGCTGTTTAGTGAATTTGATGATTTTACTTTTCAGTGAGTTGACAATGTGGATTGATCTGGCCAAGCTATTTTCTTCTTCAGTTGGCAAGGTCTCTAATCTTCTGGCCTGCATATGAGAGAACTTTTTTTCCGGAATTGTGAATTCTGGGATCTAAATTCAAACAAGCAGCATTGCCCGAATAATTCGAGAAGATGATTGCATCAATCGGATATTTAAAGAGGAAGAAATAATGAACTGATTCCATTTTCAGATTGGAATGAGAAACTTCAAGCCAACAAGACATCAGATTTCTGACGGATTGTGTTCGTATTTCATACACTTTACTCAGCAACTTTTTCTCGCTGCTATAACGAGAATTGAGTTATCACCGACTGACCAAGTTAAAGACCAGTCTAAAGAAAAAATAAATAGGGTCCCGCCGAGTTTGACCTCTTTTTCAAAATCCATCTTTCTTACATTAGTGCAAAAAATAGGCCTAAGATGTGATATTTCCATAAGATATATGCATCAATATTTTAATTCTATTTGTTAGCGATGCAACCTAAAGAGAATACTGGTTATGCAAAAAAAAACGCGAAAGTATATTTATTTGAGCCTAACAGTATGTCATGAGACATCAATAATAGTATAGCAATAAATCGAAAAAGGCAAATTAAGTTAAAATGAATGATCACTAAAACTGAGTAGTTGATGAGAAATCCTTGTATTCTTGTTGCTAGTTGCAAATGAAGAATTTAGTAGTCTTCGCTCTTCATTCCGGATTTGTAGTGAGTGTGAGTTTATTAAGCATCTTAAACATATAAGTACGAGTCATGTGCTATTTTTCACAAGTTATAGAACACAGCTTACATCTCTGAGAAGTATATTAATCTTCCTTGTCTTCACTTTTGTTGGCATGTAATTTGCTGAGCATCATCTTAGCTTCAATCTGAAAACAAATCTAAATTACTGCTTGTTTATCACTGGATCAAAAAATAAAAAATTTAAAGTGAATGATAGTGAAACAAAAAAGCAATCAGTGATAAATTATAATGGGAATAACGGCCCGAAAATAACCTTACTCTTTAAAAGTAATGTTAAATTTGAACGATATAATATAAAAGATTAAACCATGAAATGTTGTGTAAAATAGAATTAGATATATTTTAACAAAAAGAGGAAGAATTTAGCTAGAACAGAAAACCATACTCGTTTTCGCAATCTTTGTTCCTGTTCTCGAAGAAGAGCTTGTCGTAATTTCGTCTCCAATTCAGCTTGCAAATTTTCTTCCAAATCTCTTGAACTCATTTCTAATCGAGAATTTTTTTCTCGCAGATTTGCCTAGTAAATAGCCTTTATTTTTTGTCAGGAAAGATTTGTGAAAAAACAAAGATAATAAGCAGAGTTTTCAAGCAGCATTGGTGATGATTTAACAGAATTTAAAAAGACTACATCCTATATTTCTAAGTTTTACGGAACAAATAACTTTATCTGATCCAACCTTTTCGAAATCAAGGGTCAAATTCAGGATAGGATAGTTCTTCGAATCCTAATAAATAAGGAACTACCTCAATTCTCCAAAAAAGTGCCGAAAGCAGTCTCCTTGACTCCAATTTCCGTTGGGCAATTAGCAGTTTTCTTTCTTCTTTTACAATCATTTCATTTAGACGTTCTTTCTTCAATCGTTCCTCTTGATTTCGCTAAACTTTCAATTTGAAATAATTTTTTTGTTACGATGAAACAAGTTAACATAACTTATATTGCTTTTTATAAAGTTATAGTAAATAATTGGTGCACAGACTTAAATTTCTACAAATCAGAAAAGATCTCATTTTTGTAATGAAATTTATAAATATTACGATAAATGGTATAAATATTCCTTACTATACAGATTTGATAAATTTAAATCTTCCAACTTATAAATAGCTTTTGCAATTTATGAACGTAAAGTATGGAAATAAATAATGGAAAACTATCCGCAAAAAAGAAAAAATTGTCGAATTTTTTGAAATAAAAATTATTAACTTTTCGACGGTGTTTTCCTTCTTTTTGTGATCGATGATCGACATGTTCTTTCTCCGCATTCATTTTATTTTCATCTTCTTTTTCACTGCAAAAATGAACATTGTCTAGTAAAATCGCATATCTTTCAGTCATCCATATATTCTGCTAGACTAAAAGATCTAAAAGTCCCAATTCAGCTTTCATTAACAGAGATGCAGACAAAGTATCTTTCGAGATTTCCAAATTCATCAAATGAAAGATGTCTTTTATTTGCAAATTCTCAATGTTTCGAAGTTAAACCATTCCTTGAGTTTAAATTAACAATTGTGAAGTAATTCCAGTTAACCCAATTGAAATCCATATATACAGTGACCAAAAAGTTGGGATTAATCAGTGCTACTGCATGTAATGCTATAAACATTAACTTATGTTTGCGCCGTCAAAAAAGTCAGAAAATTGCAAATTGCTCTCCCATTATCTATCCTGGGGTTAACAGTCTCAAACAATAGCTATTATAAATAGAATTAAAACTGCTATCAAAATAATAAAGAAAGAAAAAATCAGTTTCTTACCGTTTTCGATATTCTTCTGAAATTTTTTGCTTCTCCAATTCTTTCAGTCGTTCCCTTTCAACATATCTTTTATGTATGTTTTCATCTGACAAATGTCTATTTTTATCAAAATCGACCTGCAAGAAATTTTTTGCTTCTTCAATTCTTTCAGTCGTTCCCTTTCAACATATCTTTTATGTATGTTTTCATCTGACAAATGTCTATTTTTATCAAAATCGACCTGCAAGAAATTTAACAATGCCGAGCGATTCATTTATAGGAAATTATTATTGGCTATAAGAAGGAGGAAACAAATCGAACATTAAACTAATAAATCTTTCAAGGATATTAAACTTTCGCGACTGCATTCATTAATCACGCAATAATCACTTTCTCTCTATCAACTCTTCGAAACATGAAATACCATAGATTGTTTTGGTGCATGACATTTGCTAACCTTGATGGATGCTTCAAAAATTCTACCATCAGGCATCTTTTTCACTAACTTCTTGTTACGCAAAAAATCCATGGCTCTGACGAATGATATGTATTCTACAAATTGTACATATCCTTCAAATAAAACCTCCTGAAAAAAAAAAATTGTTAAAATAATTTTTAAACTGAGTAACTTGAAATAAATAAATTGGCAATATTTCTGAAATAAATTTTACATTTTTTTCAAAAAAATTTCTAAAAAAATAAACTTTTTTTTTTTTTTTTTTTATGGGAATCATTAAAAAAAAAGGCTATAATTATTCTCCTTCTGTAAAGAACGGCTGACCTGTCCGAATGAAAAACCTGTGGTGCGTACACCAGATATCTTAGCAGACATTTTCTTCCTATATGGATCACAAATTGGAATATCAACGCAACGAACTGTTCCAAAACGCTCGAAGACATTTTGAAGAATACGTTCACTGGGCATCGAATCAGCAGTGGAACCACACTCCTTAAAAATGAAAGTGTTGCAGAATTTTTCTAATAAAGAAAAAATGAAAAACTTAAATTTGAAGTTTTAGCATATACTGTATTGCTTTATCAATAATATTGAGTAGAATTTAATGCAGAAAGTTATAGTATGAGACATTAAATCAGTCATATTTTATATTATGATATGTCACAATATGTATATTTCAGAAAAGTAAAATGAAAATAATGCGATAGTTTTCAGTTGAATAAACAGACCAAATTTGATTAAAAAAAATGATGCAGGAAGTATAGAAGAGTAAAAAAATTACAGAGACATGGCAACTAACCTTAAACCAATTCGATGGCATTTTCGCTAGGTAAATAGTATCCGGTCGTTCACCGGGTTCTAGCTCATTCATATTATCTGAATTTCGGAAGAATTCATCCCAGTCATGTCGAGTGGGGAAATCCGATTTCGTTTCTGCCGCTCGGACTTTTAATGGTTCAAAGAAACCCATTACTTTCAATGTAAAACCATCCAAAGCTTTGATGACCTGAAAAATATATCTGCCATCAAAAAAAAAAAAAAAAAACAAATTTCAAGAAAAAAGGTAAATTCATTAATGAAATGATCTTCTGATTCTTTTGATGAACTGATCTTTTGTTCTTCTATTACTGATAGTTCATGTGGATGAGTATAAACCTATCTCGATAATTTGAAAAAAAAGAAGTGTCTTGAAATATAATTTCGTGGTATATAATGGACATTATAAAAAATTAAATGACAGCGAAAAAATTACTGAATCAATATAGAAACTTTTCAATGAAAATTAACGACTAATGTCCAGACAGATAATGTAACCTTTATAATGCACGTCAAAAGAACTTGAATAGGGGAATATTATCGTTCAAATGATTATTTAAACCATAACCTTAGCAAGAATCTTGCGACTAGGGAGCTCTGCCTCGAATCGAACCAACTCGATGGTGCTTGTCATAACGCGAATCGACGAAAGCTACAAAACAAGGAAAAAATATGCAGATTTTTGTTGTGTCAGCATCAAAGCTATCTCTCATACAAAGTGGATGTTAAAGATAAGGAGAAGATCAAGGAAAGCAGCTGAAGTGGTATCAAAAGTCATAACTAAATATATTCCTAAAGCAGCGCTCAGTACGACAACATCAAACACTCAACAGTAAAAAAAAAAAAAGTCAGATGGTCTTAATCAACGACATATTGAACAATCTAACAGATATGCAACTATCATTGGTATTTGTTAAAAAAAAATTTTGAGAAGTAGCTAGTATCGCGAGATTCTTTCATAAACCCTACATGATCATAACTAGTATAAAAATAGTATTAACTATTCAGGAGGCATCTACACAAATCCTAAATTTGGATACGTAGTATATTACATTATGCTCAGAATATATAAATAGTTAAAGGATACGTAGTATATTACATTATGCTCAGAATATATAAATAGTTAAAGGATACGTAGTATATTACATTATGCTCAGAATATATAAACAGTTAAACCTTCGCGATACTTTCCTCCCTCAAAAAACTCGAATATAGTCATTATTCGCTTTTCACTATGATATTTTTATCGCAAAGAAAAAAGAAATGGTAAATACCTCAATAGGATTAACGGCTTTCTTGATTTTTTCCATTAAATCCCAATTGGAAATTGATTGTCCAGGTTGTTTTAAAGGAGGCAAAGATACGGTAACTGTCATTTTAGCTGATGGCTTTACGTAAAGACCTACTGGAATACATAATGGTTCCAATTCATCAGCCATTGAAGTAGATGCATTCTCCTCATGAATCCAACCTTTAATATAATTTCTGAACAAGAAAATGAAATGAAATAAATTAAAAAGCGAAATGATATAATGATATCATAAAGAAGATAACCTTGACGAGTTTAAATTTCGATATAATATTGTAACTTGAGATATTATTGATAGGGTCAGAGGTCAAGTATGATATGTTGATGTTGAAGAGCGCCAATTCCTCTACAAGAAATCAAGAATCAGCACTTCCCAATTTATACCTGTACAGAAGCCACCAAGCATGCCCTTCCCAGACTTGTTTGCCCATCTCATCAGTTAGTTGATGGTTAATGAGCCGAGTGAATTTGCATTGCATACCCGATATTTAATGAAAACTGATGCGTTCCTCTGTTTTCTTGGGTTGAACTTTGACCCTTCTCTGTTTTTGACCAATTAGATATGCACATATTAACCGGGAAGATTGATCTAATTCTACAACAGCAAATCTTACTATGTCGTAAAACAGGCGATGATTACATTTAATATTGTCGTGGATAATTTGTAGTTGAAGATTGCTAGATTTGAAGTTCAAAGTTTAACGTAAATTTCAAAGTTAGACGTACACGTAGATTCCAATAATCGTTATTCTACATATTTCACTTATTCTAAAAATTTAAAGATCACTGATTGCATCAAATAGCAATTTTATATTTGCAGCTTCAGCATTTTTGCGAATTTTCCCGTTAGTTGTTCTACTGTCTTCCGTTAGTTGTTCTACTCTTCACTCTTTTTGAAGTACGACCATTGAACTTTAAAAGTAAACAGTAACTGGTTAACAATAATGCAGTTGTGTAAATACACGAAAATGTCTTTACCAAATGAGTAATAATTATTACGCTATTATCAGTATAATCAGACGATATGTCAGTGATCAAATAAAATGATGTAAAAACATAAATAATACTAAAAAGCTGAACAATCAATAATTTGTGCACTTTATATGATTATACAAATTCTGACCTAAGTTGAATAAAACATTATTAAATGAGAGAAAAAAGGTAAGAGATTATTTTCATTGATCAAATTCATCACGAATAAGTGGCATTACGAGAACATAGCCCTGTAAAAAACTGTGCAAAATAAACGAACTTTAGCTAGGAATCCAGAAAAATGTGGTAACGTTTCGAACGGAAAAAAAATTAAATATCATCTCACAGCTGCACTTGACAATTTCAAATATTCAGGTCCCGATATTTTTTTTTTCTTTTTGAAAGAGAGGGAGAGTTTAATTTTCTTCTAGAATTTTAATGAAGGAAATATTTTATCAATTTCATAAGACAATGACCATCCAGTTAACACTCCTAACTTCAATTCGTCGACAATATTCCAGTTTATGTTTCAACACATTCATTAATTAATCAAATTGATTAATGTTCATTAATGTGATTGAATACACCTTAGGAAACAATACATCAATCAGTCGAATTCATCCTAAATATAATACAACTTAGACGTAGAGAGGCATTTTTTTTTAAGTCTAAAGTGTTGTTTACATTTTAGAACGAGTTCAGTTAATTCAACTTATGGACAAATGACTTATTCGATTTTCTTTCTGAAATTTTTTACAACAATTTTAAGAATTAAATTATTTGAAAAAAGTTTATCCATAAGGTAAACTTTTTTTTCAAATAATTTAAGCAAAAATAAAGTTCGGAATAAAAAAGTAGAAGCTTATTTCTTAAGTCACTTTATTTCTGTGAAATATAGATGCTATGACAAGTATTTATTCGATTTCTGCAACGATGACCCATTCTCATCTAATAATGGATTGTCACGACAATGATTGATTATTTATGAATTGCTTTTAAAGATCGGAATAGGCATGCTCGGTAAACTCAACATGGGTAAAGTTGCTTTGGGCTTCGCAAACACAAATTTTGCTATATTTGATCTTGTTGAAAATGTTTGGACTAGGAAAAGTGATGGGAAAAAAAGTTGTACTTGATCGATCAGAGAATAATTGATTTTCATCGATCAGTTTTCAAAAAGTCTAGACAATAAGGGAAACTGGTTCTAGTTGCAAATAAGTCAAGAGTATCGCAACGGATGTTTAACACCGATAGATTAAGTTTCAAATAAACTGCAAAAATAAACTTATCTAAGATGTACTTTGACTATCGCTATCACCCCTTTCAACTATTTCAAAACATCACTAGCTTTCTTTATCTAATGAATTCTCAATTCCGACCTTGATAAGCTGAATCCTCTAAATTCTTCAAAAAACTTCAGCAAGCGAAAACTGCTTGTCAGCTCCATCAATAGATGAATCAAGCAGATTGCTGAGGGTTACAGACTTGTATCCGAAATTCAGCACAGATTGCATATAATATCCGGCGTACAGTATCCTTGCAAGTATGTTTGGTGAATCCCGATGATCACAGTTTCACCTTGAGTGAATAATCCCACCACTTAAAATCCAAGATTATTTCTTCTCAATAGCTGGATTCCCAATAACAATCATCAATTCATCTGGTCTGCTTTAATCTTCAGACTTTATAAAAAGCTTGCTCTTCACTTAATATAAATTAGGCTTTAAAGTCTTGCCCTTCTTGATACAAATTAAATTAGGACACACAACCCTCCAAACAGAAAAAATTTCCAACGGATACTCCTAAAACTAAACTATTTCTAACTCGAAGAGCCTTACGATCGATCACGAAAATTCAGTTAATTATACTTTATTGAACTTAATGCTTATTTTGCGCAATAAACGAAAGGAATGATCATTTATTGAGGAAAGAAAGCGGGATTTTTTTTCCTTTTTTTCGTTCGAAAAGAATACAAAAAAAAAGAGATATACCCAAAAGTTCAGAACAAATGTGTACGATAAATTATTGCAATATAATGGAAAGTGAAATGAGCGAAAACGTACCATTTATGAAATGTGTTTCGTCTACAAACAACACACACAGACAGACACGTACATTCACAGACGCCCTCACACATACACTGACAATTGAAGATAAATGAAATATGATTAGAAAACAACGGTATCATAAATACTCGTGTTATTACGGCATAAATTTCTAACGCTACTCTGAAGTACTGCCAAGTTCTCGACAGTTTAAAAATTTGAATATTATTCAACATTTCTTGAAATCTACACCATTTAAAATCAGTGAATTTCGAAATCATGAATATCTCGGCTTCTTTGATACCATATTATAAATTATGAAGAATTTATAAAATATTTCAACTGCCGGGAAAAAATTAACTGATTCAGGCAGAGATTAAAAAGAAAAAAAAGCTTATTAAAATAGTGAAAACATCTAATATTTCGGACTTGTTCTAACAAAAACAATATTACGGTCAATATTATTGTTATAATAACCGTTTCGACAACCAAATTAAAGACATTTACATGTAGAGAACGTTGACTTATTCATCTTGAACTTTTAAATCCTATAACAATTTTGCAAGTAGTAATATGAAACAAATAATCAAAGAAATTCACGTTCATAAATTCAATGGAATTTCATGAGTGAAAGATAGATAAAGAAAGAAACGGGCACAAGTGCACTCTGAGGGTGACGAGGCAGCAGAACAAGAAAAAAAAAAACAAAATGAAAAACAGAGTACTTTTAGGAAAAACACGATGAGAGAAATGGACTATATTTGATCACAGAAAAACAAACCGAAGGATGAAATAAAAATTGATAAATGAATGAAAATAATCTCAAACTATCAAGTGTGATAATCTCACGAAATGAAACATAAAAAATTGTAATTCCATTCCATTCTATTTTTCAAAAAATAATACATTTCATGTCTCAAGTAATACTTCTATATCAACAACATAAAACATGGAACCTATTACCAACTGTTAAAGTTTGTTATCAGAAGATTTGATAACGCATACAATAATAACTTTAGAAAGTAACTAATAATCAATGTAACAAAAATAGAAAAGCTTTTCGATAAGCAAATATATAATCGCTTCAAAAAAAAGAATCTTGATGCAGAAATAACTGTTGTTTCATTTTTTTCCTTTTTATAATGAAATGCAGCACACTTAACTGAAAATGAACTTGGTTCCAAGCAATTTTACAAACGGAAAGTTTCCAAACCAGCTATTCTGCACAACGATTTCGAATGTAAGTGATTAAATATTTCAGTATAATTAAAACATAAATGAAACCCAAATCAAACATTTTGAAATGAGCAAAGGCAATCATGATAGAACATATTCCGAGAATAGAAATATGCATTAACTTTAGGTCTAAGATTCTAGAATAAAAAGATCGGGAACACGAACAAGTGATGTTTTGCTGTTACCATTGCTATGTTGAACTCTCCCTCGCCCTCCTCGAGCTGAATTCGATTGTCCACCTCGTCCACTTCCAGGAGGACGTCGCCTAACTGGCATTCCATTCCT
The DNA here is from genome assembly GCA_002249935.1 of Onchocerca flexuosa. Classification (NCBI taxonomy): domain Eukaryota; kingdom Metazoa; phylum Nematoda; class Chromadorea; order Rhabditida; family Onchocercidae; genus Onchocerca; species Onchocerca flexuosa. The sequence goes on along the minus strand of KZ269977.1, from coordinate 718,759 downwards.
ACTACCAATACCAGATAAAATCGAGGCATCAATACCCTGAATATAGAATTGCCTATTTCAATTCTTTATTTATTAAATTACAGCTTGAAAACCGAATTAGGATAAATGAACAAACCGTTACTTTTAATATATTGGAAAAATTCAACTTATTGAAACAATTAACCAATATCTACAATGAAAATATCGAAAAAAAAAATCCTGTAAATTCCTTGCAGAAAAATTATTACAAATAGCAGAACTGAACATCTAACATTATCACAATCAATTTCTCAAGAAAGTTCAGTAAGTCAAGTAGTTTTGACAGTTTGTTCACCAATTCAGAATTCTGAATACTCACTGCTTGTCATCAATCAGTAATGTGGCATAAGCGAAATGTCTTTCTGGCTTACATTAAGCATTTTAGAAATTAGCTACATACTTTTTTCTTGGATAATGATATTATCCAATAAAAAAATTAAAATTACTACTGCTTTGTTTAAAAAAACACACTTGTGCTTTGAGTGACTCCTGCAATTTTTTATTGAGCTCCGCAAGTTGTTCGGCAGTCAAAGCGTCGGATTTCATCAAAATCCCTCCATTTGAAATTTCTGCTATATTCTTACGATCTTCTAAAAATTTTGCAATTATTATTTCTGCGATCACCAGTACTACAAGACCACAAGCCTAAAAAATCCTACTAACTAGTCCTTTTTCTTTAATGATTGCCTGTTATAATATCGCATCTGTCAACAAGATATAGTATAATAATGTTATGAAATAACTAATAATATTCAAATTCTTTTTTTTCCAATTTCCAATTCTTTAAACTGAATTTTAAAAAGTACCATTTCCAACTGGACTAATTTGTCCAAGGCCCGAATCTTCACCAAGTGAGCTTACAATAGATGAATGGCTAGTCGAATGTTTCATCATATAAGCTGATACGGCAGTTCCTACTTGACGAACTATTAAATTTGCATCACTTCCGGCTATACTATTCACAGCAACCACTAAAAAAATTTATTAAAGATATCATGTATATTCTGAATAAATTATTGTTATCCTCTCACTGGAGACCGAATTACGAGAATATTCGGAATCACATGAACTATCATGAGATTGTAATCAAACAGCATATTCATTACTGATAAACACTGAATAAAACAGTGCAAATATTTTTATTGTTGCAAAACTTTGAAGAAACCTACATATAGCAAACACTATAAAAGTTAACGGCTTAATGAATCCATTTTCAAAAGGAAATGAAAAATCTGTTTTTACATGTAAAATATTCCAGCTCTTTCATTTTTTTTAAAAATGTTTATTGTTTTTCGTAACATTCTAATTTTTATTACTTGGTAAAAATCGTGTAAAACAAATTCTATAATACCTTCGCCAAAATTTTTAATAAGTTTGACAAGTTCAGCACTATCGCAGTGAAAACGAGATGCAAAAGCGATCCCTTCTTCGTTTTGCTTTACCGCATTAAATCTTGCAATTTCATCACGCAATTCTGCTTGTTCACGATCACTCATTGCGCTCATTCGTTTGGCACGATCGTACAGTTCACAAGACTGTAAACGACGTTCATTGAAGAACCGCATTCCTTCATCGTGTGTTCGTTGTAATTCTGCCAACAAATGATTTTCGCGTTCAACCAAAATTTGGCGTATACACTAAAATATATAATGCCTGATTCTCAATTACGTTCTTCATTATCACAAAGAACCAAAAGTATGACTGATTGAGACAATTAGTTTGAAAATTAATACTTTCTCTACTGTTATTGTTTCCCTTATTATATTCCATCTTTTGCCTTGAGGTCAAGATTATTTGATCTCAGAGAATTGCATAATTCCAAATACTTTCTGGTAAGTAAATAATCCGAATTGAGAAACCTGCCATCATTCAGATTGTTTGTTTTTCTGGCACTTCATAGTTGAATAACAAAACATTTAAAGCAAGAGAATTTCAAAATACATCCATCATTTTATATGTATACTCACCTTAAATGAATTCCTCACATTTTCTTCAGCTATTGAAATTTGGTTTTCAAAGTCAGTTTCTATCTTTTCAATCTGCCTATTATGGTCCTTTAGTCCAATTATATCTGAAAAAAAAAACTTTATTTAGTAAGAAAATAAAGTGACCTAAGTCGCAATATTATTGAGCGAAAAATGCAAAGTCTTAAGAATGGAATTTCAAATCTGCTGCGCATAAAAAAATTCTGATAATTCAGAACTTTTCATACTTATCAGAAAAGTTGACTTTGAAAAAGTTAACTTTGATTTCCAAAGTTAACTTTGGAAATCTTACATAAAAAAACAATAGACGTTGAAGAAGTTCACAATAAAATCTTATAAGAAAGCATTTAATACCTTCATTGGCGTGACCATTATTAAAGTTCTCGATTTCGTTCGGTGCTGCTGATTTGAATGGAATAAAACTAGCGGAAGGCACTTTCGGAACATCAGCACTAGCTACTAGTTTTTGTGATTCAGATGTTGATAGTGCTACAGTTTCAGATCGATTGCGTGAATTCGTAACTTCCATAACTCCTGTTACACACATTATTTTATGTGACATAAAGAGAAGCTATGCGAAATGTTTTGGAAATGGAATGTAATATTACAGTAACGAATTCATATTTCATTAAAGAACTAGCATTAATTTCATTTCCATTTCAATAAAAAACTACTGGATTAGTAAGCAATGTCGGTGTTCGAAATGAAGAATAATTTTCCACCAGATTTAACTAACACAAAATAGCAAGCTATGCTAGGCTTTACGATTTGCTATACTCCATTCAAGTTTTGAGAAAATAACTGGCTGATCAAAAATATCCTTTAATCCTTTAATAAAAGCAAAATATCCTTTAATCATAATTACAAAACATTGAGACTACTTCTGAATTGAAAATGTTGTGCTTTCTTACCATTAATGACCGACGAGATCACCCCATTTACGGCTCTAGGAGCAGAAGAAGATGCAGAAGTGCATGAAGGATTAGATGCAGTTGCTGCAGTAACTGTCTGAAAATTAAGATTTAAATTATGCTTTGACAAATAATTTCAGTATCTTTCTTGTCACTCCATAAAAAAATTTAAAAAGAAAAACTGACTTGGTCCTTGGCCATCTTCTTCTTCTTTTGATTCTTTTTATTAGAGCTACCAGATCTTTTCCATGAATCTAAAGCGCTCTGTGCACCATCTGTAATAGACTAACTTAAAATTCTTGTAGTAACTTGAACTAACAACATTTTTTTTTTATTAATTTAAAATTTGATGAAATAAGTTATAACAGTACGATTCGAATATAATATTAAGACTGCATAGTTACATTAATTTCCAACTGAAAATACGATCGTAAAATTTAAATCTAAATCTATAAGACATATTTTCCTCAAAATACATGTTACGAACCATCACAAAATGCTTGTATAGTTTTGTTAATATCGAAATCGAAATTATGAAGTGCAAGAATGATGTCGTTTTTTGATGCTGTATGCACCACTTCACGCACTTTTGCTACTGCCTCTTCCATTACTTTCTTCTCATTTCGATACTGCTGCATAGACATTTTTTTGTAGTAAGTATTAACGAAATAAAAGAAGTGTATACGTCACCAATACTGAAATCGTCAGAAAAATTATTCCAATTTAATGATAAATCCATTTTAATGCGTACATCTCCACATCATTCATAAATAGCAATAACTGTTCGTTTCGTGTCGACTATCTCTCATAAAAAATGACATGGTGTCAAATGATAATCTTTACTCTATATTCCAAAAGATGAAAACTTTTTATTATGTTCTAATACACTATTATGTATATTTTAGATAACAGGGAAGATTTCTGCAATGGAAGATAGAGAGATTCGACGCAACATTTCGGAATTTTGTAACAATTCAGATCATTGGTGATGCTCAGTAATACTTTTGCCATTTCGAAATTAATGATATAAACTGCCATACTCTTTCATATAACAAGGAAATGCTTCATCAAACAAACTTAGGAACAACTCAGACTATAGAAAATAAATGAGGGGAAGAAAGCGATGATGCAACAGTAATGCAAGTAATATTGAAGTGTAGGGCGGCAGCATCCCCCCGACACCTTCCCACTGCACACTATCTATTTCACATCATGAATATGCACCACAGAAATGGGAACGTCTCTCTGTGTAGTGTGTGTGTGTGTGTATATATGTGTGTGAACGACCGAGAAATAGGAATTTCAGTCTAATTAATTTGTATTTATGTTTCATACTGTTAAAGCAGATATATTCAATATAAAAAACTATTTCTTAAGAGACATGCAATATAATCAAAAGAGTCTCTATTAGAGTTAGAATAAGCCTTAACAGGCCAATCCTATCTTAGGACTGTATGAATTGAACCCAGACATTCCAACAAAGATCCATAACTAAAAATATCCTTATAAAATGGAAAACCGAGCGTACAGTCCTGCAACAAAAGAGACACAAAAAAAAGCAAAACATATCAATCGTACAACCCAGTCTTAACCACACGAGAAACAAAAAATGCAACAACCAAATAACGGATGAACAGTCCACTGTAACTATTGGTATGTAGCCGTGATGCGGAAACCATTATGAAATGGGAGACGTCTCAGGAAAAAAAAAAAGGAAGTATTTCGCCAACATTTGCTATACGCTAACATTTGCTATACGATTTTTATAGTCAATTTGTTTTGATAACATCGGGGAATTTCGAGTGTTTCTTCAGATAAACAAATTTCTAGTGCTCTTGTGTGATTCAAAGAGTGCCAATTGTTCATGGTTAACAAGCTAACCAACAGCTATATGGATATCCTTTTTGCCAATAATTTGAGACTTTTTTAAGATACAAATAAGTGCATTGAAAAAAAAATCAATCAAAATTTATGACATTAACATAACATACCATCAAAATTCCACAAATAGCTCAAGGTAAAACTAGCAGAAAGAAAAATTGGAAAATTAAAAAAAAAAAAAAAAAAACAACAGCCTTGGAATAAATCTTTTGGCCCAAAAACAAAAAATTTTAACTAATTAAATCCAAAAAAGCATGATTTTATATTTAAACCTCATAATCTACGTATTGAATCTTGCCCATTAAACTTAAAACTAAAATTAAAACCAAACAACAAAACAAAACAAAAACCATTCAAGAAACATAACAATAAATAAAATCTCTTTGAAAAAATCGTAACAAATAGATAGGAATTCAAAAAAAGGAAAAAAAAATAGATAAGAACACAAATAATAGATAAGAACACAAATATAAATATAAAACCTATAAAAATAAGGAAAATGAAGAAAATAATAATTGCAAAAAAAAAAATAGAATAAAACAGGTTAAACTATTAAAATAAGTTAACAAATGAAAAATACCACTTAGAAAAATCAAAACAACACCAAACACGTATATCTGAAGAAATATAGCAAATCATAAATAACATACCTAAGCATATCATAATAACAGCTTTTCAATGGATTCGAATCCAAAAAACTCAAATAAACAGACAGAAAAGCAAAAAAAAACCTAAAACAAAAAAAGTAAACAACAAAATTTAAGACTATTCAAACTTAAAAATTCTAAAACTTCAAATAGAACAAAATCCTTAGTTTTGAAAATCTAACAGTTTAAAAATTTAGCCTAAATTTATAGCTACTTACTATTGCCATAATCAGATCGATGATGTCTATTAGAAGGGATATCCTTACTAATATGATCTTTCAATGAAAATCCATACCAAAAGCTTCTTCAGTAAAATAATTCGGCAAATTAGGTACATTTACAACATAAGCTAGATTGTGGTAATTATAAAAAGAAATACCGAAGAAACGAGAAAAAAATAGAATTAAATATCAAGTTCTTGAACGAAATAAAATCAATAACAGAATCCAAGGAAGAAATAATCTGAAAAGTAGAATAACGATCAGGATAATTCGAAATCTTACGAGATATTCTTTGTAAACATAATAAAAAAGTCATCTTAGTAGTAACAAAAAAATATATATTGTGATGACATTGTCAAAACAAATACCTCTGTAGATTTTCCTATTTTAAACTATCCAAAATGCTGTTAGTTTTGAATTAAATTGTTCCGTCAAGTTCGAAAGAGTGGAAGACTTATTCGGCCGTCATTACACTTTCAACTATGACATGATACCACAACAATCATCATCATCGCAACAGAAAGGATCAAGTTTGAAGGCAAATTGTGCATTGCTCTTATCAACGAACAGAATTCAACTCCAATATTTGAATTTAATATTGCAAAGAAAATTGAATCAGTCGTTGAAATATGCATGCAAGCATGCATGCATTTCTTGATGTGTCATATGATATATGATCATAAAATGCAACTAAAGGGTATCATTTTCAAAAAATTACCCGTTTCTTCAAATTCCGCATCACTAACGTCAAACGATCACATATTTCTGCGAAACGATACATCAATATGCAAGTTACAAGTTTGTTAAAACTTGTTATTTATAGAAGCATTTTTGAGAGCATCGAAAATATTGAAAAATGAGAAGTATTTAGAGCGATATGAGATATGGTATTACTTCTTAATGATATCATTCTCATACTATTATATCTCAACTGAATTTCGCGATCTCTAAATATTCTCATTTTTCAAAACTTTCAAACATAAAAAGAAAAAAACGAAGAAAAAATTGCGAAATTCGATAAAAAATTGCAAAATGCAGTTTTACATTGAGATTCAAAATGAAAATCCCGACTTCTAGAAATCCGCGAGATGCGACTTCTTTTATCGTTTTCTTTTTTTTTTTTGCAACTTCTTCTTATTTCTTATAACATATTGAAATGCAAAATCACTGTGCATTAATATGGAGAGTAATAGGATATAAAGCAGTTGACCAAAGATGAGAAATGAGAAAGTGATAAAAAAGTGATGAGAAAAGTTAAATAACTTCACTAAAACTAAAAATCATTAGTAATTCTCGAAAAATGCACAATCAGAGCAGCAAGGAATGATGAAACGCTGATCAATCACTTAATTGCTACTAAAACTTTTAGATTTGAGGAGAAAAGCGAAAAATCGCACAGCAAATTTCCGATAATAAGATAGACTCAACGAATAATTTTTCCAAAAAATATCCTTTTTGATTCTTTTCCGTGATTTTCTTTAACTGGTTTTTTCTTCTTAATGATTTTATTGATAAATTCCAGTCTTGAAGTACAGCAATTTATTTTGTGTACAAATAAATTAGGTCATAGAACGGATTGCTGAAGAAATTAGGAGAAAAGATACAAATCGCAAGAGATGTTGAATTTTGGATCAAAACAGTTAGCAAAAAAGTAGCGGAAAAAAATAAGAAAGTCTTGAAAGAAGATGAGGATCTACACGTCAGAAAAATAGTCACATAAAAATTAATATTTATAGAGTAATTAAAAATTAAATTCATAAATTGAAATTGGCCTTATTCAAAGACATAAAATGCATTTGATCACTGACATATTTATTTCCTCCTCCATTTTATTATTTGAAATCAAAGTTCTGAAAAAAGACCAAAAAAGTTCAGAAGAAATAATTTGTAACAGAAACTTTTTCCTAACAACTGAACAACTAATATTTTGCTACAAAAAGTATTTGCATATCAAGAAATTAGAAGAAATTCAATTCGGGAAAAAAGCGGTATTTTCAATGACAGGGAGAAAGATGTGCTCGAAATGGTGATAGGTTATAGTTATAAAAAAAATGATTATACTACAACTCCGCATAGAATATAGATGACAAGAATTTATGTAAACTTTTTCATGAAATTTGTCGTTTCTAATTTTTCGTTTGCACAGTTTTCTCCATGATTTTACCGTCATTATAATCAGCATTATCACATATCACTTCTACGTCACTAGCAACATTATCACCAAACAATAAATCACTATCACTAACTTCTGATAAAAAAACTGCGAAGAATTATTGACTCAATAGATAACATAATTGCCAGATTGATTCAATAATTCTTCGCAATTCACTCATCAGAAAAATCTACTTGGATTAAAAAATTGATAATCACTAGCTGAATACTGAATCTTCGAAAGATACTACAACTATTTTCAATAACAATGTGCAAATACGGAAACCAGAAAAAGCCTGTATTGCTTTCCGGAAAGCCGTGAATCGAATATATTAATCCCGTAAATGCTCCAAAAGTCCGAACCATCTGTTTTCAAAGTTTCAGATTACTAATTTCTCTGAAGAATCCGAGAAGTTGCTTGTGAGCTACATTATCAATCATTTCATAGAACTAGGATGATTTCACAATTTAAAAAAAAAGTAAATTTTAGTAAAAATCGAAGAATTTCTTCTCAAAGAAAGGGTCAGCAAGTCAATAATTTGAGGAATTTTCAACAAATTAATACTTTCCAATGAATTCTAATTTGTCAAATGTTGTTATTCATCCTGAGAATCGTGGTTCTGCATGAACGATCAGCTCCACCCAAATTATCTATAAATCAAATTTCCTACATTCGGTGTCATCCATTAATAAACAAGGAAATAAACTTTGTTTTTGACAAGAATTTAAAACAAATTTGTTTCGAAAAACCAGAAAAGATAAATAATGACGCTAATGACGGCAATAAAATACATTAATGTTCGGTTTGAAATGTCAGATTTGTTTACCGAAACATTTTCCAATGCTTCTTCTCCTATCAGTCCAACTCGAATTTCGATCAATCTCAGACTTTCTGACATTATTCACGGTCTTCTCGCAATTGTAAACTTGCCATCGTCATAAAATAGTTTATGTCTTTCTCTGTTTTTTTTTTTTTCATCCCTGTCTTCCGTTTTGTTACAAAATGATAAAAAACAAAGTGATAAAAACGGAAAAAATGATAATATACGACAAAAAGTATGATGAAAAAAATAAAATTTACAGAAAATATTTTTAAATTTTTCTTTTTTTTTTTTTTTTTTGGAAAATGATACATTTCGAAAGAATCATAAAAAGCATCTTAGATTCTTGTAAATGCCAGACTAGTTGTTAAATTTTATCCAACGCAGATAGAAGCCGCGGGATCTTTTTCTTTAAACTTTATTGCGGTAGGTTTTAGGTTTAATTTTATATCACTTTTAATATTTTGGTTAATAATAAATTGTATCGTACCTTAAGTGGACGCATTCTGGACATACCCACCAATTAAAGGAACAAAAAAACAGAGGAATTTGTTGATCTATCCGGGAAATTCATGGTTCAAGAACCATTCATCCCTCGGAAAATTTACGGTTCGGGAATTATTCATCTTTATGTAATTCAGATAATGGATAATTGATTCAATTTGATGTAACGAATACAAAATGAAGTTGGATAAAGAAGGATATATTGGTAAGAATGCAGAAAGAATGAGGGCAAAATCAAGAAAATATTGAAAAACAAATAAAACTTTGATCAGCACGTAAATATCAATGACTCGAATGGAATCGATGCAATCGATCTTGATTTCGGATCATTATTCATTGGAAATGTAGCCTTGCTGAGAATACGCAGAGAACTTCGACAATATTCTTTCAATGTCATGAAGAAATGGACAGTAATTCCAATTAATCTTCATGAAATTTTAAGATGCTCAAAGAGTCTATTAAAAAAATTTAGAGAGAGAGAGAAAAAAAGAGAAAAACTGTTTAATTGGTAGTTCTTAAAAATTAAAGCTAAGTAAGAATAGAAGGTAAAGTAAGAGTAGAAAAGCAAATCTCATCGTGAATGTCGAAAGCTTTCATCCAATTATCTATACCTTTTCGATGAAATCAAATATGAATTTTCCCAATTCTAAAAAGCAAATATTATAATATTTTTCCAGTCGAAAAGAGATAGTTTCGAGTAGAACTTAAAATTAATTAATTAGTTAAAATTAATGAGAATAGTGCCAATGGTATTGAAAGATGTCATTGAGCCAGTCAGTTGCATAGAGGCTAAATGGGCCAAAATGAGTGAGTAGTTGTCGGTATGGAGCGGTGCGTGGGTGGGAGGTGAACGGAGTTGGTAGTAAGTTTGGTTTTTAATTTTGAATTAGTCACATTCCATTCGAGAAGGAGGAAAAGAAGATTTGTTCGGGAGATGTTAGAAATAAATAGTACAAAATATGAGGAGATAGAGATTGAAAAGAAAAGAATATTGTAATAATGTCAAGCGAAATACGACATTAAAATTTGTGAAATAATATGCTATGTAGGGGATGAAAATGTTGGCAAATACACATATTACATAGATAGCAGTGATTGAAACAACAAAAAGAAGATGTGGTCGGAGAGATGACGAAGATAAATAAAAATTAATATAAATTTATAAATGTTAAGGATAAGACAAGATATTAACCTGTGCTACTCATTTTTTCTTTAGACATGTAGTCATCGCAGTTTTAATGTTTTGATGTTTATGGATGTATTTAGTTTACTTTGGATCATTTAAACTATGAGATTATCTGGCATTTACAGGAATCTGTGATGCATCTTAAGCTTACTCTCGAAGTACATCATTTTTCAAAAAAAGAATTTAAAAGGGATTTTCTATGAATTCTGTTTTTTATCATTCTGTGGCGAAACAGAAGATATGGATTCCGAAAAGTTCAAAATCATCTGCTATGGTACTTAAAATGTTGCTATATGCTAAACATTTAATGTATAGAGGAACAAACTTTCTTTAATTTCACACGCATCTTCTAACTTTTCTCTCCACATCATCCGCATGTAATTGAGATGCATGATTTTAGCATCAGATTATCATGAAACGACAACGAATTGAAGATCCATACGGTTATAGTTACGGTTATGGTACTGGATTGACTGCCGGAAAGCGACATCGGCAAGATTCATATCAGAAAGCGTTGGCTGAGGGGAAGTATGAACTACGATTACTGGTGACAAGTCGAGGAGCTGGTGCAATCATTGGCAAAAAGGGTGAAAGCGTCAAAAATATTCAAGCCGAGGTATATTTTTCTTTGCTGTAGGCTTAAAACTGTCTTTTTTTCTTGATTTTAGTTAACATGAATGATTTTGACTCAATGTGAATTACATCGTATGTATTGTATATATTATAATATGGAGACGAATTGGAAGTTCAGCAGCCGAGACATTTAAAAGATTCCGAGGACATTCGTAAAATTTCCTTCGAAAGTTGCTTTCAGTGCTTGGAAAAAATTCTCTATTGGTTCATTCAAAAGATTTTTCGGTTGAAAAATATGTTTAAGTTAACGAACAGGAAATGAGAAATTTCTAAGGAAGAGAAAGGATGAGAAATTGCTCAAGTTACACTCTGAATTTGGAAAATGTGGGCTTCATTCATACATCATTTTCTGGATTTTAATTGAGGAGTTTTGGTATGAATTAATTGGCTAAGACTTAATTAAACCCGGTTTAAACCTAATAAAACATGTTGCTGAATATATCTATTTAAATGTGAGTAACTCATTGCAGTGCAACGCGACTGTATCGGTCCCCGATAGCCAAACGCCTGAACGGTAAACCCTCCTTCCAGTCCTCCCTGTATTTTACTGAAATATGGCAAAACTGGATTGAGAAGATTTGGTGGTATGCTACTTCTACGGCTAAGCAGGGCCGCGTAACTCACTGGCAGCAGTGTGTTGATTTGGCCCACCTGGATAGCGGCCCGCCCACTGTCATACCAACTTCTCTTTTCCGGTTGCCTTTGTTCGATGAACAGTTTTTTAAAAATTATTTTACTCTTGTTGTGAGTGATGAAAAATTAAGTGATTTCAACATTAAGATACTCTTTATTAGCTGAAACAGTAGCAAAATGGTAGTACTCCGACCTTTTGGTTTCTTCGGTGAAGTTTTTTGACATGGAGGATTAGCTGGATAGTCATCGTTAAATGTCCAGTCTTCTCCAAGCAGAATCATGATTCTTTCGATAAAATCTTCCATCTACTTCCGCGATATATATTTCTTCATATTCGGACATTTTATATTATATGAAATACATATTTCATATTCATGTTATTAAAATATTCTTGATTTATAAGGGATTTTCAAATAATATGTTCTAGATTTATGTATAACTTCCCTTAAAATTTTTCATTAGGAGATTAAGTTTGAATCGAAAGGTCAGGTCTACTGCCATTTTAATATTTTTTACTTACAAGCGCGTGTATTTTTTAAAACAAAATTACTGTTTTAGTTTGACAGAGTATAGCATAATTAACGTTGTTTGTTGCATGTTTAATTGTCTTTCTTGTTATGTAGTGATTGCAAAAATTTTTCGATGTTTCAATTGCAGTGTGGTACAGTTAGTTGCAACGGTTCAAAATGTCGTTAAATGTGTAGAAATGATAATTGCGAGAATCGATGAGGTTAGTAAATGCTTAGAAAATAATTATACATCATATATAACTTTTCTTTTTTTTTTTTTTTTTTTTTTTCAATTCTCCAAAGAATTTTATGAAGCTGTTTTTAAAATCTCGTTATTTATTCAGATTTTAACCGAATAGCCTTGTTCTTTTTTTAATGTACAAGGAGAGTAGCTTGAAGTATTATGACACATGACATCCATTTCTGTAATTTCAATCGTTATCATTTTTCGCAAGCAAATTTCCTAGAAAAATCGAAACAATAATAAATTAGTAAAAAAGAAAATGAAATAGAAGTAACAAGACTCTTTGACTACTGTTCTTAAATTTTTCAAGATGCTTTCGCTTAAATAGCAAGAAATTTTTTCCCGTTAACAAGTGTTAGTTTATGAGAGATTTTTTTCGCGTAGTTTATAGATTTCTCACCGGAGATTCGTGTTTCAGGTGCACGACAATCAGGACCGCGATTCAGAATTGAAAGTACTGGTACATCAGTCTCATGCAGGTGCTGTAATTGGTCGTGGGGGAAGTCGTATCAAGGAATTACGTGAAGAAAATGGAGTTGATCTCAAGGTTATTTCAAGCAACATTAATAAAATTAACAAATTCTCTTATATTTTTATATCATCTTATCTATGAATAATTCTTGTCATATTTTGCAGGTATATTCAGAATGTTGTCCCCAGTCAACGGAACGTATCATTCAGATTAATGGGAAACCGGAAAAAATTGTAGCTTGCTTAGTTACAATTATCACTACACTGAAAGAAGTAGCCGAATTTTTACCACTGCTTACTTTGATTGCTAATTTTAAAGCTTTTGTTAAAAGGTATCATCAATGGTAACAGTTACCGTTTGATGAGAAGCAATGTAATTTGAAGTGCTTGGTTTATTTATATATTTAAATTCTTTTTTTACAATGATAGAATATATTATAGCCAAGTGGAACATGTAAAAGTTGTAATTTAATTATTGGATAAACAAATATAGAAACGATGAAACAAGATCTTCATCTTCAGATTCCAATTAAAGGACCTTCACGTCCTTATGAATCAGTTTTTTTTGATCCAATGGTTGCAAATGAATATGGAGGCTATGCTGTTGATCATGGTGGACGGGGAATGAGAGCATATGGTCCACGGAGTCGAATCCCTTTGCCGCCTTATGGGCCAGTACCACCTGCTTATGATGATGGACCTCTAGAGACAGCACAGGTATGTTATGTTAATGCTGCCATAGATCAGATTAAACTCGTATTTTATGATATTTGATGTAACTCTTTGGAAATATATCACCAAGTAAAACCGGAAAGATGCATCATTTTATTATTATTTTTATTATTTTTTTTTCTGTTTGGCCATTTAAATGCTACACCTATGATGTGATTGAGTTATGACGCATTTAAAAACGGCTAGGTTAATAATTTTTATATCTGAAATATAATTGATTGTTGTATTGCTGTATGTTTTCAGTCTATTGAGATTTTCTGAGAAATATGTTTTATGCTTCGACTTTACCCATAATATTTAATTTATTCAAGTTATAAGAGATGTTTTTAATGTTTCGTAAAACATTTATTAATTTCAGGTGACTGTGCCAAATGAACTGGGCGGGACAATCATCGGTCGAGGTGGTGAACGTATTCGACGTATTCGCGATGAATCGGGTGCACATATCAAAATTGAAGAGGAAGACCCAAACGGTGAACGAATTATTACAATATCAGGCACACCAAGTCAGATTGAAATGGCACAATTTTTGCTTCAGCAGTGGTAATCTTTGGAATATTACGATATGAAATGTTTTCAGATATAAGGATATTTAATATATCTAGTTCTTTGCTCTTGAACTACGATTACTTGGACTACTAGTTTCTATTATCATTCATTTACCAACAGAGCCTTAGTTACTAACAAAGCTTAGGGAAACATTTTTAGTTTCTATATTAAGGAGAGAATGCTGAAGGAAAAAATTGTCATAAACAAGTTAATCAAATAATTAACAAGTTAATCATAAACAAGTAAATCAGATAACTTTTACAAGTTAATCAAATAATGTCAAAGAAGTTTTGGGAACCTCATTGCAATGCCATCAATACTTTGGGGTAGGAAGGAAGAAAATAATTCATATCATAGGAAAGAGATTTATAATTTTGAGGGCCTAAATGGAGATTATTTTAATCATGAAGAAAATGAAAAGAAAAATCGCATTTTGTACTTGCTTAAAGATTCATTTCAGTGTTCGATCTTCAGCTGCTGGACGCAAATACTTAAGCGCTGGCTAATAATTTTAAATTGAAGGTCTCATGATCTCTACGTTACTCCATATATTTTTCTTCAGATTTTTTCATACTTTGTTCATATTTCAAGCTTTTCACTTTTTCCATTTGTTTTCAACTATTTTTTCAAACTAAAAGTTAAATTATATAATTTTACTGTTTCAGATGTATTGTTATTTATGTCAACTAATGGAAGTGATGGATTTCTGTGTTTCTAATAAATTCTTCAATTTTTATTTCCTGAGTCGCTAAAGTCTTCCAAATTCTGCAGTTTAAAAAGTTTGAATTTCCTTTTCAAAAAAATGTTTTGTGATATTGTAGAGGATTGTTTGCATTTCTCAAATCCGTGAGTGAATTTGGATATTTGGAAATAAAGTTTTTCATTTCTGAACTATTGCATATTAATCAGACAATAACTATTATGCACACACTTACCGCCACTACTTCTTTATGAATATGGGTGCCTCTATCTCAGTGAGAATGGAATTACTTTTGAGATCTCTCAGCAGAATATAACTGCGGTTGAATTATCGCTTCCATTCATAGACTAGTTCATTTATTTAGTCGGTAAAACGTTTGCAAAAATAAATTCTGAAATCACTCTAAATTTCCCAAGCCATTATTAATGTTTGTTTTGCTGGAGTGGGAAGATGTTGTTTCATTATCAGTAAAAATATTTGTAAAAGAAGTACGATCGCTCGGAACTGCCTTATCAGCGTTCTTTCTTCTACGAATGCTGCTTGCAGACTTGCATTTGAGTGTTATCTTCACATACATTAGACCGCCAAAGATGGCAGAAGAGAAGCAGTTGTTGCGTAGATTATAGCAAAGGAGTAGAGTTGTAATCAGATTATATGATAATATAACATCACTATTATATTGATACTTTGTCATCTTTTGGTTTTAAACATCCTTCAACGTTACATATTGTCTGTAATCATGGCCAAATATTGGTTCGCATTTCTTGGCAAATAAAATTAATCGCGTACTTTTGAAGAATTCTGGCAGGACGGCGATCTGATGATTCGAATTGATTGATGATTTACGTATCAAATATCAGTTGCCAATAGCGTTGAGGGAAATGATATACTGCTTCTGCAATTGCACAAGAAGCACATATGTGAAGGAAAATGTGGAAAGTAATTGTTGTACAGTTGATTTTGCGGTTCAAATCAAAGTTTAACGTTCTTCTTGGAACTCTTTTTGTCGTGTTTTATTTAAGGATTTTTGGGTTCAATGTTATGGAATGAAATATTGAAATAAGCATGGAAATGAAAAGAATTGCAATTCGGGCAGTTTTCTTTTCTAGGGGTTATTTTTTCAAGAAGTCAATTTGTTTATATTTGAAAACAGAAAATTCGAAAAGTTTTAGTACTTGGCTCGAAAAAAGAATCGAATTTGTAAGATTTTATAAAATGTTTAGATACTGCTGCTTTGCTGTGCTCAATCCTATTAATCCTTACCTTCATCCTCTTATGTGAAATGTTCAGAAAAACTCAGGAATGATTCATACTCAAATTGATTCATATTCAAATTGAAATTTTATAAAACAAAATTTCAATTAATAGTCGAACAATTCAAAGTTTTAATTAGTAATTCATTAATTCAAACCAATCGTAAAGGAGGAATTCTATCTTATTTTTATGTTAGATCATAAAATTAATCTGAAAAATAGGTGGAAAACCTCTCCTGTACCTCCAGTCATCCACCAATTTTGTGATTTTCCCTCATGAAGTGTGATCAAGTCAGAATTGTAAAGTTTATGAATAATTATAAATCTCTGTGCCTGTAATAATGTCTCTTGCTGTTGAATTGATGCATGCGGGCTTCGTTAATTAATAGAGGGCAATCGTTGACCTTCAGAAGTTTCTTATGCAGATTTCTGTACATTTATAGTTAATGTTGTACTATTCACATATTTGAACTTTAGGCAATTAATTCTTGCAACCATTATTTTGTTCCGATTTGTTAATCACTAAAAATGCTTGCTGCTGTATTTAACTGAGCAAGAATAGAGAGAAGTAATCGTATCAATTTGGAATCAAAGAAAAGTTTCATTTTGAAACATTTTTGAAGCTTCCTTCTCGACATGATTCTCACTTGGATGTCATCACTTGGCATGATATTATCACTTTCGTTTATCATATCAGTAACACCTGCTCCCAGAAAAGGAATATCTTTGCCTCCAGTTGTGTTGGGTAAGCTGCTAATGATAATTTTTAAATGGTAGTTGATTTTATAAACTATTACATGTAATGACTACAAATTCTATCAATAATAATTAAGCAAACAATGAAATTTACAGTACCCGGTTACGGTGGAGCGCAATTTAAAGCAAAACTTACTGGGAAGCCTGAAACTGTACATTACTGGTGTTCTCGACATACAGATGATTTCTTCGATTTATGGTTAAATTTAGAGTTATTCTTACCAGCAGTGATCGATTGTTGGGTGGATAATATGAAGTAATTTATTAATCAAAAGTTATTATTGGAAATTAATTGTTTATGAAAATTAGTCAAAAATTTCCGTGTTTTCAAATATTGAGTATTAGAAACAGAATCCCAAAATGAGCATTAAACAAGGTTTTCGGGTTCTCATCTCGAGAATCATTATATCTCGTTTGATATACAATATTTGAAGATTGATATATAACATAACTACAAATAAAACGTCAAATATGCCGGGTGTCCTGATTGAAGTTCCCGGATTCCGGAATACAAATACTGTGGAATGGTTGGATACATCAAAAGCATCAGAAGGACGCTATTTTACGGATATTGTTGAAGCACTGTTGCCACTTGGCTATCGTCGAGGTAAAAATATTGTGGGTGCACCGTATGATTGGAGGCAAGCTCCAAGTAAGCCTATAATCTCAATTTTTGATTTTATTTTGAAGTTAAAATTTCATATCATTTCATACATACCTCAAAAATTTGAATTTTTTTGTGATTCAACAAGTTTTTGTGGGAATAATTCTCTTTTTTTAAATTCTCTAATTCCTTGGCAAATTTTCCGAAATTCGACCACTTTTCAACATTTTCCAATTTTCTCAGCAAAAATAAGTGAGCAAAATTTTGAATTTTATCACAGAAATAAATGAATCAAAGTTGTAGATGAGCTCCAAGAATATTATTCAAATTTGACAGAATTGATTGAAGAAACTTCTCGTACTTATGGCCAAAGAAAAGTGATTATTATTGCACATAGTATGGGCAATCCAGTAATGCTCTACTTTTACAACAACATCGTCACACAGGTTCCGAGAAATTTTTGCTATTATTTTGATTGATAATTCTAAATTTTAATCACATTTAGAATTAAGAAAGATTCGAAATTTCCTTGAAATAATTCAAGGAGAAATGAGAAATATTTCGAAATATATTTGAAAAGTTAAAAACATTTTTTTCAAAAATAGTTAATGTATATCTTTCTAAACTAAATTCGAGAATGATTGCATTTTTGTGTTCTTAGAAATTTCAAGTAATCCAAAAAGGATTGTTATCTTGCAGAAAACCATTTTCAAGAGAATTTATAAGGCCATACAAGTTATTCTGGCATGCAGCAGATTTAGACTGCATGTCATGTAAATTAGTTGGCATGCAGTAAGTTTGCACTGCATGCTCTCATTTTAATATCTTGCTAGGCAACAGTTTAATATTTTCTTATATTTCTTCTAGTATAATTACTATATTTCCAATAAACTTTTCGTATATTTCTCTAAATTTGATGACACTTTTAGTAAAAATTCATAATAACTTTCTATATTCTGAGTGGAAAATCACAGGAATGGAAGGACAAATTCATTCGTTCGCATATTTCAATAGCTGGTGCTTGGGGTGGTTCTCTTCAAATTATCCGTCTTCTTGCTTCAGGTGAATGTGTAAGTAATGTGCTGTTAGTTCTACAAAAAAAGAAATTTCCCTCTTAAATTTTGTAAACTTTCTTGTTTTAAGAATTTTCGAGAAATATTATATATGTGTAAAGATTTTATGACTTGCTTTTTTTTGCTAACGATTTTATGACTTATTCGGAAATTCGAATAAATAAGTCATATAATTGAAATGTGAAATTCGTAGAAGTATAAGAGGATAAGATATCTCGAGTTAATGAAATCGAAAAGGCGTTATTTATCTGATAAAGGCTGACTAGAACAAATTACTCCTGATTTAATTAGCTGATAATACTTATAATCACTTGGAAAGTAAGATAAAAGAAGCTCAACCGGTTGTGGTCAATTATGCTTGATAAAATTATCGTTCAAAAAATCGTTGATGGAGAAAGATTTAATCCAATTTTTTGAATTACTCTAAAGTTATTATGTTTTGAAGGCAAAATTATAGGCTATAATATGAATCAATATAGAATTCTATTACCGCCAAGCTCATTGCGTGAAATGCAACGATCATTCACAAGTTCAACATTTCTTTTTCCAAACTACAATATTTGGAGCAAAGATGAAGTAAGTGTTTCTTCTCCACAAGGCTTAAAATAAGGGGGGAATTAATTCGAGAAATGAAAAGAAAGTAAATAGAATGCTTTATTTGCTTTTGGAAGAGAATAGAATTGCAAAATTGTCACTTATTAATGTAAATATCAATTGTTTGCATAAAAAAGTTGATTAGATGCCAGTAATTTACATAGGAAAGTTGATTAGATCATATATATAATTGCAAAAATGAATGAAAGATTTTGAGGAATAGGCGAAAATAACGGTTGATTTTTTCAATCGATTTGTTGAATTTAAAATTAAATAAAATTTTATTGGAGAAACAACTTCAATGAGTTGATTTGCTACTAGGTATTTGCAACAGTTAGCGACAAAAATTATACGCTGAAAAATGTGGAAGAATTTTTTCAAGATATTAATTATGAAGTTGGTTGGTATCAATACCAGAATACAGCTTATTTACTTGGCAATTTTAAGGCACCGAATGTTGCGGTATCATTTAATCTATAAATTTCCTGGATCCATAAATTTCCGGATCAGAGATAATTTTAATTATTAAACAGATTATGATTCCATATATCCATCCATTTCATTCAAATCATTTGAGATAAAATTGAAAAACTTCATAACTCTTCTCTCCTAACTACAGTACACCTTTTTCAGATACACTGTATTTATGGATACGATATTGAAACACCAGAACTTTTTCAATGGTCCCCAACGTGGTTCCCGGATTATCAACCACATACCATTTATGGCGATGGTGATGGTACTGTCAATCTTCGTTCTCTAGAAGCGTGTAAAAAATGGATCGGTAAAAATGGCGGCAAAAAGGTACCAATCTTTACGTAAATAAACCAAAATGTTTTCTTCTGCGTTGAATTTCCTTACATATTTTTAATGTTTGCAATAAAATTATTGTCCATAAATTATCCTCATCATCTTTTTTTTTTTTTTTAAATTTTGATAAATTACTCATACATTTCAAAAATTTTGAATCTTCAAAGTATTTGGGAATACTTTGCTAAAAGTTTTGCAAAAAAAAAATAATGATAAAGTGAAATTGTCCATTATTTGCGTAATTCAATTTCTGTTTGATTTGCACCTGAATGTCGCAAAAACATCATAATTAATTTTAAATGATTGAAATTAATTTTAAATCATTTTTAAATGATTGAAAATTAATAAAAGAAATTACTCGTAAGTTCTAATTCAAAGAATGTATTTTAAGTGATACGATTTTCATTATCGCTTAAATGAGCTCTTTACAGATATCTACATATGCAATCAAGGATGGCGAACATGTGGAAATTATGTCGCAAGAGTCAGTGATCAAATTGATAAAAAACATTGTACTTCTGAATAGCTAACGAAAAAAAAGACTCTTTTGGCATTTCGGACTTGTTTTTTTTTTTTCTAATAAAAAATAAAATGCCATCTTGAATATCAACTACATATACGAAACAGGAATGAATTCATATCTGTTCTTTGATTTTAAAATTTACCAAAATATCCGTTTCCCTTATCAAATATTTGACAGTAACAAAATTGTTAAGTATTCATATCTCAATTCATCGTACATACGGTATATATTAAGAGCATTAAAAGATGGCAATTCGATGGATAAATGTTTGACAGGGATGATAGGAAGGAGAAACGGTGGATAAGTTAAGCTGATTAATTCAAATTTAATTCTAAGTTTGATGCTGGGGACTTATACCACATGTTCGGGAAGATCTCGACCATACTTACTAGGTCACGACCAGGGTTATATGTGGTTGATTATTACTATAGCAGTCAAGACTCACCATGCAATGCACTTTGCTACGCTTTTGATGGTATAGCAGACTGCTCCCTAGATTCGAACCATAGCAATTAAACTTACAATGGCCATTTAGTCACGAGGCCAAGTTCGCAATTTTTACTTCAGCATAAGTTTATGAAGTGTTAAACATATATCAATCTACTTCCCACTTGATACCTACTACCTATTCGACACGTGGAACACGCATCATTAGTCTAGTAGTGAAGGAGTTCATACGTGAAACACGCACCATCACGTCTATTGCAAGTGCAACTTACACCTGCATTCTATTGCTCAGCCCAAATTGTTCCGCACTTTCTGCTTAGAATGCAATCCATAATTTCTCACTTCAAGAATATCCCATAAAACTATTTCCCAGAGTTAATTAATTGTTATTTTTACCGATTTTATTGATGAGCAACTATCGTTACTTATCAAATTATATTATAAACGAAGATATCTCTTAGTAAAAATCAATTTATTCTGAAAGATTAACTTTGAAATTTTCTCCGTAAAATTAAGTCAAATCAACCTTAAAAACAAAATAAACAAAACAAAATACAAAAAAAAAAAAAAAATGAGGCAAAATGAAGCACCACTCAATTACAAAAAGAAAAAGTGTAAACTGTCATTTATAAGTCATACTAATAAGTGTAAAAACAACTTTGTCAAATAATTTTTGCTTTTGAAGATGGTTGTTTCATAGAGTTGCTTTAGCAGAAAACAAAAAAAGCATTTCAAAATAAGTGTGAGATCAAAATCAGTGTATACCTCTCCAAATCGTTTTTAAAAGAGGATTATTCTGAATCTTCTGTAAAAAATATTATTAAAATGAGATGACATATTTTTGTCAAAATATGAAAATGCTGAGTTCATTACGCAGCACATCACAGATTTTCTCATAATCGCTTAATCGATATCACTGCTTAGAATTCGGAAATTTAACATATATTATGAAATTAATTATGGAAAACATAGAACTCGCTATTAATTCAATCCAAGTTCTTCCACTAATTAGAACATCTTATCTTAAAGATTATAAAAAATTATTGAATGTAATAAAAAAGATGTGTTACAAAAATAACAAAGTGCCAGAAATAATTCAAAATATAGAATGATGAGCAAAATAAGACAAAAAAGTAATCATAAATCATGATATTAATTGCAGGATACTATTTAAATATTCATTACAAATTGGAATGGCTTCATTATAAGGATTTGAAGCACATGCATCAAATAAATGAGTTTGCTTATTATTATTAAAATTATCATACTTGCTGACAAATTCTTCAACTTCGGGGTAATATTGTACGAACCACCAAAATAAAATTTCCGGATTCAGTGAAGTGATTTTTAAATTAACCATATGAGAACATAGTTCTGCCACCTGCAAATTTCTCTTAATTTTAAGAAGACAAGAGTCGAAACTAATAATGGTTCATGTAGACATTTTTCCAAAAACTATATTTTATGTTTTAATTGTTAAAACACCATTTAATGACAATAATGATCTCGATATTACTAATATATTTATACAGCAAGCAGAATTATTTCAGATTTATCATTACGAGACATCACCAGTAATCAATATTTTTTCGAAAAACTCGTGCAAAATCAATAACTTCGTAATAACTGGTAATAAATATACCAGTACATATCATAAAACAGAAAAGAGAAAACAGAAAAGAAAACATCGTATCATAAAACAGAAAAGAAAACTAACTTTTTCTCTGATTTTTTCATTTTCGCTTTTCAACAACAGCACGATGATTTTACATAATTGAATGTCTGGATTACCTGCAATTAGAAGTTCAGTATTATAAGCTCTGAAAAAGATTGTATGCGGACATTGAAACAACATAATAAAACCTTTTTTCAAAAGTAATTGCAAAGCCTGAACAGCTATGGTTTGAACTTTTTGATCTTCGTTAACAGCACTGTTGTATAACCATTCAAAACGCCATTCATTATGATTCAGTTTTATAAGGAGGAGATTTGCTAAATGGCGGTTGCTCTGCCTGTAATAAATTAAAATTTTACCAAAAAAAAAAAGAACAACTCTATCTTTGGAAAGATTTTGTTTATAGTACACGCGACTATCAAAGTTCTCTCGCTATCAGTAGCAAAGCATTGCAACTAAAGTCTTATTATCACATTAAAATTTTAAAATATATTTAACCTTGTCATCGTGAACAATTCGTCAATGAAATGCTTTAGAAAACAAGTATCAAACAACTTCGATATATCTGTAGCTGAGTTATTGAGAAACAATGTCAAAATCTGTAATGTGCCATTCATTTTCATTATATGATAAATTTGAGAATTTTCTAAAAAAAGAGGAAAAATTTATACATCGTATTTATCATTCTTGCTTTCTACTAGTTCACTTTTTATATTTTATTTAGAGGTAACTAACATAACGTTGTACAAATGGCCCTGAATTTCGAATGTCCCCGACTGTTAATTGAATCATTTCAGTTTCAGTAAACTTCACTGTGGTTGATTTTGACAGTGCTCGCCAAAATTCAAGACGCAGGGCTTTATTGTTCATCAACAAGTTCTTGATTTCAAAAGAAATTTTGTTGTCTAAAATAATACCACTAATTATTAAGTCTAAATTGAGTGCTTCCTTCAAACCGAAGTGAGAAAGAAACATTCTGGAAGAAAAGATAAACTCGCATATTACAACATGAAGTAGCAAAAAAATAATTCAAGCGATTTTCAAGTGTATACCAGGAAAAGCTATTTGAGTAGAAATTAAATATTTCAGAAAATATCAGATACTCGTAAAATTTATTAACTTTGTTTTATAGCAAACGTAACTTCGATTTCTCTAATAATCCATTTTGCTAAAGGTCTGAAAACCAATACTGCATCTGATAAAAGAAATTCTTTCACGAATGATGCCGTGAACTGATATCTGATTTTAAGAAGCAGTGTTATAAACAAAAACCTATTATAATCGCACCTGAAAATAACTACGACTGACCACTGTAATGCAAGTTAGTACAGTAATGTTATATTTACTTAATTAGAGAGTAATTTTAAAGTTTTAGGAACGAAATAACTATTTTTGCACTTTGAAGCAATGACTTCTAGCTGCTTAAATCCGAAGACCTATTAATTGAAACTGAACACGACATCCAGATAAATTCTAGATTGTATAAGATTTTCTACTGCATGGAATGAAAATTATCTTATATGTTTCCAATATTACAATAAATTTTGCAATGAATTTCGCTAATTAAGAAGAAAACTATACCATTTTTGGAAATATTTGCCATCTTCGAGTCTTCTGATAACCGACTGAATGCAGTTTTGTAATTCATAACCATTAAACGCAACAGCAAGTTCCATTAACTGTAATTTAATTTTTGCATGATTTGAATGCCAAATTTCTAAACGGGAAAAGATATCATCTGATTTTTCATTCGATAATCCATAGAAAAAATGCGACAGAGATGAAATATTCTTTTGTTGTTTAATATTTAATCAGCATTTAAATAAAATACCATAAGCATAATTGCACAAATTTCATTTTGAGCGCATGCAGTAAGATCAATTTTTGAGATCCATTTTAACAGAACATGGGCATCCTGAAACAGATGGAGTACAGATTAATCAGCGATAAAAGAAACAAACCATTAATTTGAATCTCAACTAATATTCAAAAGTTATCATTGTTTACTTATGTTAACATAAAAATAAATGACGCAATATGGGTGTCACACGAATATTTTCATACCTGAATTTCGCAAATAGAAATAAGTGCCGCTGCAGATAATTCGCGAAGTTTCATGGCACGACAAGATAGTGAAAATTTTAGTAGTGGCAGAACATAAGTTGCAAGTGAATAAATGGAAGTGTGTCGTGGAGAAGGAAATAAATGAATGAGAAGAGTCGAAACAGCGAACATTCTCAGCTGCGAAATGGATTTCTCGTTTTCGTAAAACTGTCGATGTAACGAGTCATACAATAATGGAAATCTACAACATTCAAATTCGATTTATTTTACTTCATTTTACTTGACTGATTTTTATATCATTTCAGTTTTCAGGAGTTTTCAA
Source organism: Onchocerca flexuosa (assembly GCA_002249935.1). Taxonomy (NCBI): domain Eukaryota; kingdom Metazoa; phylum Nematoda; class Chromadorea; order Rhabditida; family Onchocercidae; genus Onchocerca; species Onchocerca flexuosa. Next base: position 693,842 of record KZ269977.1, on the reverse strand, counting down.
TTCGACCGCACAACAATATTCTTAGTTTTCGTTTAACCCATAATTTTAGGAAATAAATTCAATTAAAAATAAAAAATAGAAGTTTTTGGCGACAATAGATATTAAATTATCTACTGTGTGCCTATATATGTTACAGCTGATTTTTAATAATTTGAAATATCGCGATAGAATTTTCAAATAAATTTACAAAAGAAGGAAAAGAAATTCTATATATTAAATAATAAATCCTTGTGACTTATCAGTCAACAGCGATATCAACCTGAAATATCAGTACAACGTAGTTGAAGTACAGAAGTCATCTTTACTACCAGAAAAATTTCATTTGAATTGACTAACCTCGTGAAGAATTCAAAAGAGGACAAGCGATTTTTTTCATGTGGATGAAATGAAAGTTGCATGTTTCGAGGAATACCAAATATCCGATTGATCAGTGCAGCAAACAGTTGTGATGCAGCACTCCGTACTGCCCAACTACTAGAATTGAAACAAGCAAAACAGACGTCCACCGCAGATTCCACATAGCATAGAACTGATTCTGATAGGCAACTATTTAAGAAAATAGCTCGCATGATATTGATACTGTGAACTCTGAAATGTTCAAAAAATTTTAAGGAAAACAGATCTTAAAAAGAAATGCTATTGATTAAGGAACTAATCATTTATCTGATTACTAAATGAGATTTCCATTATCAAAGTCATGAATTCAGCTATGATAAGAAACGAATATGCCAAAATATTTTTGAAACTTTAAACTAGCTGACGATGCGTTTTAGTATAGCGATTGATTAAAACCATGCGGTTGAAAAACATTCAATAAATGCGGTTGGTGAAAGTCCATAAAAAAAAGTATTGCTATGTCCGGCATACTGCCTAAATAATAAAAACAATCTAACAAAGAATCAGAAAACTCACTGTGCTTCGTATGATCTTTCATCATTTTCAAGCATTTCAAACATAGATATCATCGTTGTTTTCAGACAATGTGCATCATTTATAATCGGTTCCTTTATAAGAATTGAAACAATTAAATGCGGTAAACCAGCACTTCGACGTGTTGCACACAATATATCTAGAAAAATAGTCCAAATCATTTCAATATTTACAATATGTGCACTTTGTTAACACCAAGGTATTAGAAAATCAATGCAGCTTAAGTACCATATAAAAACTGAATTTCTCATTCATTCTAATCAAAATACGATTTATATTATCATCAAAATTTCCTAATTTTGAATTCGATACAATACGAAAATGACATATTTAAAGTATTATTGAAGCAAAAGTGAAAATAGGAATTTAAAATTGAAATATATCGAAAGGGTTGCATGATTCTAATAATAAATTTTAGTTTCAGCGAAATTAATTACTCTCTACTAACTGATCTAATTAAATTTTATACAAGTTACAAAGAAATACCATCAAATAACTAACTCTTTTCACTACCAATTAACTCAATAATTTGCTTTACCCACGCCTCTGGCTGGAGTAAATCCATGAATCCTGGACTGTCAGATGAAGAGAGCGACCAAAGTTTTGCACATAATGTTTCAAATCCCTCAACTGCTGTTTCGACAGCACCACAGTGCTTACATTCCGTTAATTGCCTCCAATAATAATTGCATATACATTGCACAGTTTCCGAAGAAAGTACAGGATTTCCGAGCCACTAAAATAAGTTTAATTTCTCTACCTTGAAATCAACTGAAATAATTTACATCTTGAATGAAAATAATAAATCATATACAGCATCCAAAACTATTTCATAAACGATGCAATTTCAAGTACGATGAAAATATTTCGTATTTTATGGAAGTAAAATTTCCATAAAATAAAAGAAAAAATAGTAATAATCATTTCTAAAAAGTGAAAAGTCAAAAAGCAAAATGTATGAATGAACGAACTTTTGTGATTATTATATGAAATATTGCAGAAACATATTTATGTGAACGCCAACAGCTTGCCAATAATGCCTGACAGAAATCTGTACTTTCTTTTAATTGTTCGAAATCTTTAATATTTACTGAAAATGAATTTAGTTTTTAGTACTCACAGATAATCCTGTCCAGAACTCGAAATAAATATTCAGATCAATAAATTTCAAAATTCGCAGCAATATGCTTGAAGACTCACCAATGATCTTTAAATGTTCATCAGGAACAAAACCTTCCGGTGACATGCTGTTTACAACGGGCGCTACCAATTCACTTATTTGGAAACACAAAGGTAATAAATCATGATTAACCAATGTAACACACCAGTCGTTCTTCGTTCTAAATTAATATCAGAAGAAACAGATGAAAAAAAAAAAAATGGCAATAACTAAAAACGATATTTACTAAAACAGAAGAATTTTCCATTTTCTTATGCTAAAAGTTTGCTGCCAGAAACATCAATTATTGTAAAATCGTCTTCAGTTTTATCAGATAAGAGATATGATGCGAAAATGTTGGCAGTTAACTTAATATATGTCAGGTAGTCACCAGACGGAAAATTCTGGTAAAATTAAAAAGGAAAAATCCAATGCATTGAGTAATCTTACAGAACAGATTGAAAATCCAAAAGTTCCAATATTACACTAATTGCGCTTAATGTGGAATAAACGAAGCCTTCGTCGGTTGCTATCACTAGAAAATCTTCCGAAATGAGTTTTATTCGATCTTTGCAAACATTAACGAGATATTGAAAAACATCCTTTAAATTATCGGGATTTTTCTTAAGATAAAAGCGCAAGCGATAACTCGATGTAAGTGTGAATAGTGACCGAATGGAGAGCATCTGCTGTTTCGTTTCTGTGAAATATGAAGCGGAATCCTGCAAATTTAAACTTTTTATTAATAAAATAAAGTTTACTTGCTTTAGACACAAAAATTTCAATTACTGCCAGATACCAGTTTCAGTTGAAAAGTAATATTAACTTGAACTTCAACTATGCTGCATAGAACTGTTCTATGTGGACAAAATATCTGTCATTCAAGAACTACATGTTAATTTATAAGCTTTATGTCCCTACTTCATAATTCTAAGACTGATTGCAAACAATAAATTATCAGCTTCACGTTTTGAGAAGTATACAATAACTCACAAAATTATGAATTTCGAAAAATGGTGAAGAGAGTAAGCGAAGAGCTGAAATTTGACACAACTGATATGAATCATCCAAACAATATATTACACGACAAATCTGTTCCTCTGTTGGTCTCAGTTTTGATGACAAGAACTTGAAAAATATGTCTGAAAAGTTATTTAAAATCATCAAAGCCGTGACCAATTTGGAAAAAATAAATTCAAATTACCAAACAGTTCGACTGGCACATCAAATATACACCTATGGCGGATAATCCTTGAATATAACCGCATAGAAAACCAGATCTAGATTATTTTATGTGGGCAATTATAGAAAAAAAAAAAACTAATAGATATACCAAATCAAACAGAATTTTCAGCAAGAAGTAGGATTAAGATAGACTGCACGACCAAAAGTGATTTACTGACTGATCATTCTAACAATTTGAACTAATAAAAATGCATAATAATATTCACATAGCTGTTCAACTAATGATGGGAGAAATATTTAAAAATTGAAATCCTAGAAAGAGAGAGAGAAAGAAAGACTCATGCAGTTAACTACTACGTTGTTCTTTCAAATCTACTATATCTGAATTTTTAAATTAGATTTAATTTCAGATAAATACCTTTATTATCATTAACTAAATAGTTCTCCAGAAAAACATATTCCAACATTTGAAGAGCCATTATACGTCTGCTGAAGTTTGCGTACTGAATTAAATTTTGAAAACACAAATCACGCAACCAGCAGATGAAATCCACATACGCTTTTAATTTGTCTTCATCACTGCCATTTTTCAGAATATTTTGGCCATTTTCACGAATCCGAATCAATACCTGAAATAAACGTTATATAAATTTTATAAACAAGAAAAAAACTTATTCATTACATGACGCTATAATGAAGTTCCTTTTGACTAAGGTTTGACTGCAATAAAGAATGCATAGATCATAAAAATATGCTTTTGCAGGAAGAAGTTTTCAACTGACTTTCTTTCAATATCGATCTTTTATAATTTTTCTTAATTTAAAATGGTAACAATATTTCATCTTCTGAAACTAGGTATAAATAACATTTGAATTAAGATCAACAAAAATATACTTTATTAAATCTTTCAAGATTGTACAATTAAGAGTCTTATAGTATACCAGTTAAATCATCACTGAATCTTGTGCAAGCCAAATAAATTTCGGTTGCTTATAAATGTACTAAAAAGTTAACGCATCAGATAAACAATGAAAATGAAACAGTACATTGACAGTGAGCGTTTACCTTTTTCAAGCTAGTCAATATTGTTAATCTAACAGCTGGTGATTGTTCGGCCATATTCGTCACCAAGAAGCATTTACAAAGTAACAGCTGTCTATTGGAAATCGGTGCTGCTAACTTAGGATGGTCACAAATCAGACTCCAAGCCATTAAACGAATCTAAATATCAAATTTTACTAAGAATTAACCAGAAGTAAACCTATGATTACGATCAATATTTCATCATTAATATCGATCATGACTTAATAAAGACTGCTATAACTTGGAGTACAAAGTTCTATTTCATATTTATTTTTTGTATTTAGGACGATAAGCAACCGATTAATACAAGTAACTCATAAGAATTCATTATTGGAGATAATGAAATATAATTCTATGATTTTTTTTCCACCAAAATTAATGTTTACGAAATAAATTAAAAATCTCATGTTTTTCACCCGTGTAGTGGCATTTAATAGCGCAGAAATCACCACACTTTCATCAATGAATGAAGTCCATTCCAAAATATTTCCGTTCTCTTTCTGGTGGAAAAGACAAAATTTTGCAATATAAAGTAGTGTTTCGAAATTGTCTGTAATGTGCGCACAATCTGCAATTTTTAACCTCTGTTCTCAATTTCTTCAATTATCCAGTTATTTGGAATCATTTACAGTTATTTGCTCAGTACTAAACCTATTTTCAACATTTACGCTCCTTAATTTTATGATTATTAAAGCAGTCACGGTAAAATTGCCTTTATCTAAAATCTATACTGAATATATGGGAAATAATAAAAAATGAAAGATTGTGAGAACAAGCAAACCTGCTTGAAATATTTTCAATTCCTCAACTATCCAATCCAAAAGCAAAGGATTTTTTGAAAATTCAGGCAGCAATCGTTCCTGAACAGCACTACGAATTGCTTTCACGGGTGACTGAAGTGATGCGTACAATAAATTACTGTGCAGCTGAAGTCGATTTGATTTGTCGAAATTTTTGATAACATCGAAAGTAATAATCTCGCTAATCTATAATAATGAATTATGTAGAAGGGGACTACATAAATACAGTAAAAGACATGTTGCCTCTAAAAATTTGCACATTATATATATTACGGTTTCACAGCCATATACATATATGAAGCAAAGAGTAACTAAGAAATAAAGAAAATCTAAACATTGGATTTTAAAAAGTTCGAAATATTGTTTGCTTACCACAGCAACTAAAGTTGGATTTGATAATGAACTATACAACTCTTTACAAAAGTTATCCGTAAGACTTTCCGAAAACGATGCCACCATTTTATTATATGCCAACTGAAAAATACTGATCAAAACAAGATAATAATAATGAATAAAAAGTTTTGCAATAATTATGCTTAAATTAGCTAATAAAAAAAAAATAAAAAATAAAAAACCTAATCAAAAGGCAGTTCTAGAACAGAACATTTTTCAATATATAAACATTAAAAAAAGAACTAATAAATTCTTCAAAAATTGCTTAATTCAAAAATGAGCTCTGTAGATTTAATGAAAAAAGAAATTTTTAAAAAAAACATACGATACATCGATAACGACTGCGGCAAGGTGACGGTGAATCAATTAGGAATTTTCCGACACTTTTAGCCCAAGAAGAAAGAGGATCTTTCGACGAGTGTTTTGTAAGATGCAATTTCATTAGCGATTCAAAAATGCTGACACAGTCATGACAAACCGCCTCCGAAACATAATCCCAGAATCTGCACACAAAGTCGAACAGTTTATCTTCCACGCATTCCCTCAATAACCATTCTTTTTCTCTGAAACACATGCAAATTTTATCTTTAATTTTTGACTAATTATTCAGTTGAAATTTTCTATGATAAAAACTGTCAATTTATACAGTTCGCTTCCAGAAGTAAGAGTTTCAAATGCTAAACTTGCTTCAATACAATCATCAATCTCGCCAGTGCTCTTGATATATCTAACATTGCTCTTGCATTACTGGAATGTCTGAAAAGATCAATTTATTAGCAATGTTTGATAATCTTTAAATATTTAGATCTTAACTGCCAATTCATAGAGATTTATTTATCCTTCTTACTCCAACATTATTATTTTGGTCATTTGGCTATTAATACGAAAATCAATAAAAGATATTATTTGTATGGAAATTTCAATTAATGCAATTAAAATTACTTTTGAGAGAAATGTAACAGTGTCGGGATGCATGCGTCCACCAGGAAGCATTCATGTTCAGTGCAACATGCTTGAAACCAATCTCCGGTCGATCTCCGAAAAAGAAAAGCAAAATCGGAAATCGACGGCGCATTTTTCAAATTACAGCATTTCGATCTTCCAGTTTCAATAGTCATACTGTAATAAGATCATGCCAATTTTAGTCACTGAAATGTAACTTTACGAGCTCACATCGAGTCCTACGACAGACTCAGGCGATACCCGCCAAATCCTACGATAGACTCAGGCGACACCCGCCAAATCCTGCGACAGACTCAGGCGACACCCGCCAAATCTTGCGACACACTCAGGCGACACCCGCCAAATCCTACGACAGACTCAGGCGACACCCGCCAAATCTTGCGACACACTCAGGCGACACCCGCCAAATCCTACGACAGACTCAGGCGACACCCGCCAAATCCTACGACAGACTCAGGTGACACCCACCAAATCTTGCGACAGACTCAGGCGACACCCGCCAAATCGTCCTAAGTGAATCCACTAATGGTAATTCCTATCGAAACACTACCGGCAAACTTATTTGATTTCTGCTGAGCAATTGATTTTTTTCGATGGGCCGTATTTTCGTTATCTTCGTAGATTTTGCTTGATTACCAATGATCTCGAAAAGTTCTTACGAGTTATGATCTCTTGTAAAAGTCTCTGGATTTTAGGGAAGTCGTGAGAACTGTCCAGAAGGTCAGTAATGGACTATCTGAATGGATGAATAATTTGACAGATGACTGAATGACTTGTGTAGATTGATCTTACATTGTGTTTTCAGACTTATTATTTTAATTTCTATATTATATAATCTAATCTTTCCAGCTGTTCATTTCAGTCAAATCATTTGTCGGTAGTTGAATTTCACTCAGCGAGGCATTTCAGGAAAATCATGGTCAAAACCATTCCTATGAATATAATTGTTGCCATGGATAGCTGTGGAGGAATTGGACGAAATGGTGACCTGCCATGGCGACTACGTGCAGAATTAGCTCGATTTGGCAAACTGACCACATCAACAACGGACAGCAATAAGAAAAATGCCGTGATAATGGGACGAAAGGTCTGGGAAAGTATCCCACCTAAGTTTAGACCGTTGAAGAATCGTTTAAACATCGTCCTCAGTACAACGGTAAAAACTCATTTTTCGTCATTCTAATCTTATTTCTGAGTGTGAAACAACGTAAATTGTGTCTAAGCAGAAGGGAAGACCGTGATAGTTTCGCTGATCTCTCGCGTGACTCGATTCTTCCAACTCCTTGCGAACTATTAAAGGCTGGAATTTCATCTGCATCTATCACTTAACTGGTTTTTTTGATCAATGTTATAGTGCGAAATTCATGATAATAACAATAGTTATTCCACTGCTTATCTTGTTTAAACTTTCGAAAAGAACCATATACATCACTTATCTCATCATTCCGTTTACTTCTTTAAGTTATAGATGATCAGTTGCAATGAAATTTTCGTAGAAATTGCTTTTCTACGCTTCCTTCAATAAGAACTACTCTAATTTAGGTAGTAGATGAAGTTAGAAACTCTTTTTTCATCACCACTTTTATAGATGGAAGAAATTGCGGACAAAAATATAATAATAGCTCGAAGCTTTGAAAATGCAATTACTTTATTGCAAAGTATGGAAAATATTGAGACAGTATGGAATATTGGTGGTCGAGCTGTTTATGAATTAGGACTCAATTCGCCACTTCTATATCAGGCAATTTTTTCATCGCTAGTTTCAAAATTCCAGCTTTTAAAACACCAACTCTGGTGTGAACTGCAGCATTGAACTCGTTATTTCCCTAATGCATAGAAATTTTGCAGCTGTACATCACTCGTGTGGAAGGCGATTTTTCGGCCGATGTCTTCTTTCCCGAAGTGGATTATAGTCGCTTCATAAAAAACACAGAATCGGAAGAGGTACACGAGGAGAATAATATCAAGTATAAATATGAGGTATACACTATCAAAACAGATGCAACCGCTTAATACTCTGATTCTCCGAAAAGCTGTACTTTTGTTGACTGGCAATCTTTCCTTTCCATTTGCTTTGCTCTCAGCGAGATGTCTAAGTGATTTGTCATATTATAAGCTGCTGTTTATTTGTAAATAGATTTACGCTAATTATATAAAGTGCGTGACTGCAAAGTACTGTAACATTGCAATAGACAGTGTTTGAGAAGATAGAAAAGTGGAAAGATGACTTTGATTAGAATTGTATTGTTTTGTTGTTAGTGTTATTGATCAAAGAAGAAAAGAAAGATTGCTGGAAATATTGAAGGATATTCATATAGCTAAGTATTTGAATATATATTGACAGAAGTGTTCAAGATTTCCATTTCAAATAGTCAATAATCGGAGATTTTGTTTGCAAACGGGTGCAAAATCGTACTTCACTGAGATGGATTTAAGGGAGATTGTTTAGTTCAATTTTGCAGAGATGTAAATATTTGAGTATCTGAGATATCGCTGCATTTGCTGCAGTTTTTTTGTAAATTCTTGGAAGAACGCTGTTTTCACTATGCATATTGCAATATTTAATTACATTCCCAGAATATTCGCACGTTTCTATCTTCATTTTGAAAATATTGATATTTTTTCGAAAAACAATATGATTTAATTCCTGCCGAATAAAATTTCGTGGTATTTATTGTTTCTTCAAATCACCGAATTTTTTTCTTATCGTATCAATGAATCGATTTTGTATCTCTTTTGATTAATGATCGTAAAAGTATTTGTCGTTTGATGACTAACATATTTCGAGATTGTGTCACTATGGCATATGCTCTAGAGCACTGAAAACCGAAAAAAAAATATGAATGAAATAAAGAATTTTATTTTTTTCTGAAGTCCAAGATTTTATTTTTAAACCCCAGGAAATGCTGAATGGACAATGTGAACAGCATATGCGACATAATACTAACAATGATATTATGTAATTGCAAACCTGGGATGTTTCTTTTTTTCTTTGGGAGTTAGCCCGCATCCCGCTTTGGACGTCACTGAGAGGGCAAAATACTGCACGGAATATCTTATCGGAGATTATCCCAGTTCCATTTATCAGTAGATGCTAGGGCTGCTGTGCAATTTTTTGTTCTCAATACTTGATCGAATATTGTTGTGAAGAGTGAAAAGTGGGGGTTTCTGTATGAACTACCTAATTTGAATTAATTTTTTTCTTTTTATTTATTTATTTTTTGAGAAGATTCATTAGATTTGGGATGATTTTATGTAATGGATTTGATCGATAATCGAAATTGATTGATAATCAAAACAAAGTTTAAATTTGGTTTTTGCGAAACATTCTTATCATTTATTGCAGCTTTCTTGTACAGAAATTTCATTGACATGGTGGGTAGAAAGAAGCGGAGTATCAGTATAAAGAATCATTTTGCTGAGGTAAATGTAAGTTTTATGGCTTTTTTTTTTTCGCGATGGTGATTGTTGTGTATTGAAAAATAACCTATTGATCTACATGTATCTTTCGCGATATTCTTTCCGTTTCTATATCACTTACATACGAAAGAGATTTTAGTAAGATATTATATCTCATTCCAGACTTCATCATCATTTTTGTTTCTATCATACGTTAAGATGGTTTCTTGTATTTACAGCAGTAGATAGTATATTTTGCAAAGAGCTGGTTACAAAAAAGATGGAACAGGTGTTTGGTGAAACATGAATTAATAAAACATATGTAGTATGACGGAAAATTGACATTACAAAAAATATTATACCCAAAAAAGAACAATGCTGAATGATACCTTCGATACTTTTGATAAAACAAAGTTGAATTTTACACTTCAGAATTACCAAATGAGATATGTTTGTATGTTTTCGTCTTATTCCGTGTTTGTTTAATTTATATTTTTTATTATCATTCTGAGATTTTTCTGCTTTTTTAAGACCATAGGCTTTTCTTAAATTTCTTCATAATCTTAATGATATTTTTATCCAACAAAAAGTCTTTGTAAAAGACTACTTGACAGGGTGTGCAACAATATAATACCGATGATTTTGGACATAATAGCACTTATCGTGGTCAATTTTCGAACATTAACAATGTATGTCGTAATGGAACTCTTGCGGATCCCGAATATTCTGCTATGACAACAACTTTTCATCGTAAATCAAAGCAGTACAATAATCATTTCTCTCATAAGAATCAACAAAATGCTGTCAACAATAACACCGCGGTAATTTCTATCAAAGTCACCATCGTCTAGCATAGCAAACTGAAACGAATCCTTTAACTTCTAATTGTAACATTTTCCAAAAGATGCATGTACATTGTCCAATTGCATTTATCGAATAAATTAACCACTTTGTACCAAATAATGGCAATCCTAGGATTGCCAGCGGCTCATATCGAATCACTGTAATGGGGAAAATATAGCTTGCTAGACAGTGTTTCATTTGTAATTCCAGGTAAATATAAATGGAAATTGCATTCCAAGAAGTGCAAGTCGGGGAACTAGCTCAGCATCCGCTGGTAGTATTGTTTCAGCCGATCCAGATGAGGATGGCTTTTTATCAGGGTCAGGTCAAGAAATCGAGTCTGAAGATTTACGATGTATCGAAAAGCGAAGTGTAGCATTGATGACCGAAAAAGAGTCGAGTCGCTCCGTAAGTACACAGACAGGTGAAAATTATTTTCCCTTTAAAATCAACTCTGAGTTTAGAACTATTCCTGTCGTTTAGAGCTTTTTCTTTTTTTTTTTTTTTCTTCGGAAAAAGAATTTGAATTTTCAGCAATTTACCTGTGAAAATTACTGTCCATATTGCAGTTGTTCCAATGCTAAAATAAAACCCTTTGCTGCTTTTGTAAATTCATTTCATCACTTTATCGCTTCCATGTTATATGCATAATTTTAATTTTAAGTTGAGGGTGCGAACTCAGATCTACTGTTAGCAATGTGCAAAATGAAACATTGGCAACGAGTTGAAGCTATTGCGGAGGTGATCCAGTGTTTAAATGCTTATGAGCAAAGGTTAATAAATGAATTCATTCACAGTGCAAGTTACTGCCCATCTGGCTTACTAAATGATGGCTGGTTTGCAGCTAGCAGTGTTGGGTTCAAATAGTAATGCCTGATCGTTCCGAACTGTTAGATATTCCTGACTGAAATAGTAATATGTTTTATTTGAATTTTTGAGAAAATTATGATGGAGTTTCTTCTGCTAGGATAATTAATACTTTAGATTATTCGACCCAGTTTGTTTTTGTTATGGAACCGTTTTAGTCAAATTATGCTGTTCAATTCATTCAGCAGTTATTCAACAAAAATAAATGGCTTAAACGAGTTTAATTATGAGTCATTCTTGATTTTATTTATGACAGACAGGTAATTACAATTCATTATGCATTCCACCAAAATTGTCGTTTTTCTTTTCCGTCCGAATTATATCTTTTTATTTACAGATACATAGGATCTTGCGTGGAAACGGCTGTGCGCTCAAAATCATTATATTTACGTCAATATGAATTGCGCTATAATGATGCTTGTTTCTTACAAAATTTCGTAGAATCAGCATCATATAGTCGACTTCTGGAGCTTGCTTTTCCGATCTTGTGCCTTTTACATTCTACGAATCGCCCAGCAGCTACCGCTTATATGCGGTATGTTCTTTTTCAATCAGCCACTTATGTTTTTACTTTGTTGGATCAGATGTCTCTTTTTTAATTTCATGTGTCTGAACAGACAAATTATTCATCTATCAAATAATTCATGCTATTTTAGACTAATAGATCGACTATGTGATGAATTTACTGTTGCGTGTTCTACCAAATCGCCTTCCGAAAAGGAGGAAATGATGGATTCGGTTAGAACTGTTTTTTTTTTCCTTTCAGAAAACTTTACGAATTAGTTTTCTAAATCCGAGCAATAAATTTGCACATTTTTTAGGCATTCTTTTTCTAGATCAGGATATTTTTTTAAGTAGATTTTAATTCTCATCGGAATGAATGGGATTTTATTGCAGAATAGATTTTTAAGAGCTAAAGTGAAGGCCATAGTAATGTACTTAGAGGTAGGGAAGTGAGGAGAGCATGCAAAGTAAATATGGTAGCTTCCAGAATGAGAAATAATCGTGGTATGTTTGCTCATTGAGTAATTTTATATGGATATAGATATTGTTTATTTTCAGTTGCTTATCGCAGTTTCTGCTGCACATCATCATGCAGCTTTCTCTGTGGAGCATAAAATCAGGCTTGAAAATATTCGAACATACTTGGAAACTTTGTTACCTCAACCGGCTACACCGATTGAGAAACAGGTGATTTATATAAATTAACAACATTTTTCCTATAATTGGACATAATTAGCATTTAACAACGAATGTTTAAATGCCACAACTAAATAGTCAAATCTTCATTACTATTAAAGTGTTAGCTTTATGTTTTTATTTATTTTGTAAATCGTAATCATTTTCTTTCTGTTACCTTTTTCACGAACTTTGAAATTGATGTGACTGTATAGATGTTATTCTCTTGGACTTGCTAACAAGGCATAGCATTTATACTTTATTTATACATTATCTTCGGATCTGGTTTTACTATGTTAAATTGACAAAACTCATGACTGTATCCATTTTGCAGAGTTGTAAGGCTTCTACATCTGAAAATGACGATGTACCAATAGTCATATCTCGTTTAGATGCTGAAGTTACGAATGACGATTCTTCTCCGAATATATTTTCGATAGCGGTACAGTTTTTTTTTTTTTTTGATCATAAAAAGCGCTTAAGCTTCTTGCATTTTTTTAAAATCTGTCGTTGCCGTAGTAGTAATAGTGAGTAAGCAATTTATTATAGATATAATCTTTTTAGGCTATTCTGAAGCAATTTGATCATATTTTTTTTAGATCGAATGGAGTGATATGAAAACATCGTATATTGTTAGGACGGCTGATCAAATCGCTGATTTGCACAATCGTCTATTGGATAGTTTTCCGAGTGAAGCAGGAGCTCAAACGGGAAATCCGCGCGTTCTCCCGTATCTCAATCGTTCACAGCCTAGTTCTATTTTGGGCTACATTCGGTAATTTATTAGATTTTTCACGTTCGATCGATGAATCAAAATTTACAAAACTTTTGAAATCTAATGAAGAGCTAATTCGATAAAAATTTTTTTCACAATACATAAAATATGTATAAAAGGCTTTCTATATTAGTTACTTAGGGATTTGTAAACGATCTTAACTTTCGTCTTTGTGTGGTGCAATCACTGCCGTCGATTCTATTAAAATTACTAATTCAGAATTTTTTGCAGTGCACTGCCAGATCTTCCAGCTCGTGTCTTGGTTTGCCCAATAGTGCGTGATTTCTTTTATCCATCTCGATTAGAAAGCTGTTCACTTTCATCCACTCCTCAGTCATTGATATCGCGTTCTTTGCCTTCTCTTATTGATTTGAAAGTAAAATTAATATTTTTTATTCATCACAATCTTTTTAAGAAAAGATGATTCTATCATTTGATTTTGTTGCAGAGAAATAGAACTGCTCAGAAATTACAAATGAATTCAGCGCAACTGAAGAATTAGAGCTATTATATATCTTTTACATATATATATATATATATATATATATATATATATATATATCGTTTTTTTAGCAGATTATATTTTTTTAGTCATTTATATATATCATCGTTTGTCTATCAAACGTCATGAAGAGGAATTAACTTTTGTAAAACTTCATAACTGCCAATTAAGGCTGATAGCTATGCAAACTCATCACTCTCCTGTCTTTCATTTTAATGTTTATTTCCTAATACCAAAATCCTACCTTCTCATCAGCTTTTTTTTTATTTATCAAAATCATTTTTTTTCTTTTCAGAAGCCTCCAACAAGCAGTAACACTCCCTCGCCATCTAATCCACTTTTACCCGAAACATCTGCATGTCATCCATTATCTGTCACATTTTTACCTGTTACAACTGTTTGTTCTGCTGGTATGATGGGTTGTACCAGCGTAGCCTGTCCACCATTTTCAATGACAAACGTACCTCCGCCACCCCGTGGTCCACTTTTATCACTGGCGCGGCCACTATCACTGTTAGCTACTACAGCCAATGTCCCGGTTTACCCATCGCTACTTTCACTACCTCCAAATCCCAATGGGTTATCATGTTGCAATTGTGCTGGTCGCCATCCATTTGCATATTGTACCCAGCCAACGATGCTACAGATTATCGCAAGTGGTAAGTTTTCAGGAGTTAATATTAAGTTGGAATGCTTAAAATAATTAATTTATAATTAGAATGAAATTTTGTCAATAAAATAAGCATGATGTGGAAGTTTCATGCTTTTTCGGGCTATTTTTTTTTTCGGAAAACAGAAAATGATAAGATTATTGATGAGAATGGCTTTTAATAGAAGCCTTGGAAGCTTTGCTTTTAGGTAGCATACTGACAATCAAAAAGTTAAATTTTTGGTTTAAATTAGAAATAAATTAGTTGAATCAATCAAATAAAATAAGATTGCAGGTGAATATAAGATTGATTATAACAATATGACGACGAATATGAGTTCCACCATTCTCCCATCCGAGATGACGGGAAGTGTTGCGTCGATCAATAATTCTGCTTTACCACTATCAAAAAATTTTTCCACACCACCACCGGCTCCAAATTCGTACTGATTAATTATGAGAGGAGGATGGGATTATTGAAAGATTATGAAAATTTCTTCTTTTCATCAGGGTGTGCCTTTTACTTTATTTTCGATTGCAGCAGTTTCTGTGATTGTTCCCGATATTCTAAAATTGTTAATCACTCTATGTCGTTTGCGGTGATGAAATTCAAAGATAATATAGTATTTTTCATTTTTAAAAGCTTTCTATTTTTTATTGAGTTTATCATGTGTAGAATTTTCTTAAGTTCTCTTTCATGAAGTGTTATTAAAAATAGTATGGTTTTTTATCTTCAGGAGGTTTGCTACTTTTTTGCCTTGGCTTCATCGAACTTTTTTAAATCATCTGGTAGCTTTTGATCTTATTGAGTATGAAAGGATAATCGTTAAAGCAGTCCGCCATCATTCCTTATATTTTTCGGTTTAGAATTCGGTTATAGAAATATATAAATCGATTTGTCGCACAGCTTTTGCTATTTGACTATTTCTTTTCCAATTTTATTTTTTATTTTTATAATTTCGTCTAGACACATAGTTTTCGTTTACTTCATGTTAAATTTTTTTTTAATATGTAAAAAATGGAATGTAAAGTGATTGAAGAAAGAAAGAATTAAAACGGCTTAATGAAAGTATAAAACAAGCTGTACAGGATGGCTTTCTATTGTGATTTTTGGGAGCTTAATTTAATTAAGCGCTTGAATAATGCTCATTCACAAATAAACATTTTCAGTAATTTTTTTTTTTTTTTTTTTTGAACATTCTCCAACACCTCCCAATTTTTCTCTCATTTTATTTCCGGTGTTGGTGAGATTATATAGCATGTTAGGAAGAGACTACTGGTAAACAAAAATGTATATCTTTGTTTATCTTCAATAGTCTTTATTTAATTTTTTTTCACTGATATTTTTCGAGTGATTTTTATTGTATTAGGAACTTTTCAACATGAGATAGGCAAATAATTCTCTTTATAAAGTCTCATTTTCTCGTAACTTTTATAATTCGCAACTAATATTTTCCTCACTAGAAGAAATTGTTTTTAGATTTTTTTCAAAAATTCCGTCATTTTTATTTTTAGATATAATGATGGTGAATTTTGCTTGGTGTAATCCATAAGATTGAAATGTACATGGATTTTCCAATATTTTTCACTTTAGTTGAATTTCTAAAAATATCTGAGATTATGAGTATTTACAGATAGGTTACCCGGTTACAAGAATAACTTGTGTGGGAAAATAAAGATTGTTTATAAAGTGCTTCGGTCATGAAGTTATTTACCGAACGTTGATAATTTCTATTTAGGTCGTATATAAATTCATAATTATTCATACTTATGTTTATCTTAATTTTATATGGTAGAAACAACCTGTTTGTTCCATTTCTTTTAGGTCTCGGTGAGCAGTATAAATTTAGCTTCATTTTATTTAGATTTTCATGTTTTTTTTTGGTGTAATACATTTTTGTCACACTATTGATTTTATTCTTTGATGATATTTATTATGTTTTTTATTGATATCCAAAGAAATTGCGGTGTATGTTTAGATCAAACTGTGACATTTGACACCAGCGAGACATTGCTAAAACTTTTATTTGTTAGCCTGTTGCTGGTTTCTATAATATCCTAAATGTTTCTTCAATGTACTAAAGTTTTCCTAAGTTTTTGTAATAGTAATAAATTTCTGCAAAATTTTTGAACAAACTTTTTCTAGATATCGACTGGTTTTGTTTTTTTGTCAGTTCGAAGGGTTAAAAGGAGTCTTAGCATGCCTCAAAATTATAGTGAAACAGAAAAGAGTTTTTCTATAAAGATCACGATGAGAAAAATAGTTAATGGGTTGAATACAACGATGTTATGATAAATGATGAACTCATTACGGTGTTTGGTGCACACTTTATACTCATTATATTTCTTAGTTTTCACCGATTGCGAATCTTATGTAGTCATTTTGTTCCCGCACGAATTGCAGCAGTTTTGCAAGTTTTTGTCTTTAAATTACTCATTCTGTTTTTCAATGTTTAAAGATTTTCATATCTTTTATGGATGGATGTGTACATGTGTCCATGTTTTTGTTTGTTTTGATTTCTTAAATGATGCTTTCAGCCAGAAATGAAATTGCAGTAGCACTTTGTTTTGTACATTTACAAAGATAATATTTGCTCCTTTCCTGACCAGTTCGCTTTATCGTAATAAGAAAAGAGAAAATTAGTACCGTTTTTTTGAACCAAAATTCAAAATGTATTGTTTTTCGGCAAATAGTAGTTGGCAGCATATATTTAATGAGAAAGAAAAAAGTGCTCAGGTGGAGACAAAGTAGATCGATATTACTGTAGTCGAAATACTCTGAAATGCAAAAATGCTCAGTAGATACATTGGAGTATTAAATTTGATTCAGTGTTTTAAATAACTTAAAATATCTTGATGATCGCAAACTTAATGACGAGATCAGAATGTTGGCAAGATTCGGCAAAATAACTATTAAAAAAAAAAGGTAAAGATATGAATGATCGTATTAAAATGTGAGGATCTCGCGAATTTTCGAATTTTGAGGCACAAAATTTATGATGTTTAAAGCAGTGGTCGACCGTTTCTCAACTGTTTCTATGAAATAATTCAAAAGTCTTCATGCTTAGATGAAAGAATATTGTTGCATTCACAGAACTGAAACTAATTTTATTTATTATATAAAATATCAGAGAAGTATTGAGTAATCGGAATCAAATGGATTGAAGAAAGGATGACTACGAACTGTTCTTTCATTATTATCGTTTCCTTTGTAAATCATAACTGCAACACACGTAAACTTATAATTTTCATTACAATAGCTATCCCAGTATACCATTCCACCACATTCATATTTTACACAGAAATAGATGTGCATTCCGAGTTTCAGGAATGGCAAGAATATGCAAAATGAGAATCGATCTTGTTCTCTTGACGGTGAACTGCAAGTTATAAAGCATTATTACACTATTGCAAGTAATAAACTCAATATAATAAAATGAAATATTCCATTCAAATCCCAGAATACAAAAATCATTCTATCAAGATGGTTTTCTAGTAGTTAACAAGACACTGTTTACCATTTAGTTTAATGTGATTTTCCGGTTATTGAGATTCTCCTGAACGAATATTCCTAGGAAAGTCCCATCAATCCTTCAATTTCCTCTCAGCCACAGTCAGAAAAAGAATTGGTAAATGACACGATTTCAGCTACCTACCAAAAAGCTCCAATAACTTCACCAAAAACCGAAAATCTAAAGCTTCTAAAATTCGAGTAGATATAGTTATCTTTTCTGAAGTATGTCAATTTCTTGGTCAAATTCCTCTCCTCAGAGATGATCAAAATGGCTAGACAAACTTAATAAATTCATCGAGTGTGCAATTACTTACTCTGTAAAAGTGCCTCTCACAGTGCATGAAGTAGTCCAGTTATCAAAAGTGTACAATATTTCTATCTGCAAAATCCTCATTACATTATTTTAAAAGTAGAAATTCAATAGTTGGAAGATATTTTTGGAATTTCTACAATTACGTAATCATAGAATTATTCATTTGGATCAATCACAATGTTCCACAAAGGTTTGAGGACTCAACTAAGATAGGTTCAATTACAGCTTTTTTACTATTGTTGAACAAAAACATTGAAATATTAATCAATTAATATTTGATCTGCAAATCATTAACTCTTTAGTATAAGGAGTTAGTGATTTGCAGATCTCGATATATAAACAAAATCAATAATATCCCGAAAATCTTGATCCAAATATCTTATCCCACGAAAAAATTTTAGTACTGATGATGTCAATAAAAATTCCAAGCCTGTCTAAAATAATTATCACTACTTATTTTCTTTAAACACAGACATTTTTTTCATAAGCCAAATTTTTAACCCGAACCACACCGGTAATAGCTCGACCGAACCACCGAACACTTTCCAAATGTACGCATTTCTCATCAACCAAGCATATTAATTCATTTTCTTCTGGTAACCAAAAATGTCTTTGTAATTGCAGTCTTGAAACTGAAAATTTTTATCGGAGAAACATGGGAAATAGGAAACATTTTTAATAATGATTCATTAAGACTGGAAATTTGTTAATCCGAATTTCAGTCTGACTTCGAAGGTATTTTAGCTCTATTACTCACCAATATGACTCAAATTAATTTTGATCTACCCTTTTGAATTTTTATACTTTTCATAAATTTAAATGAGTGATTTTTAATTTTCATTTAAATATGATTTTCAAAAGTGTAGGCTGATATTAGTTTTGCATTAATAATGAATGAATATAGCTAGATAGTTTCTTGAAACATTCCTTGCATATTTTGAAAATAAAAAAATCAAATTTTTCAGTATCTCTATGTTAAATATAGTAAAGATGTTTTAGAAACAAAAAATCTCATCTGAATATTTTTTAGTGAAATTAATGATCGTTTCAAATTTGTTTTATCTTTTTGGAGAGTTTCAAGAAATCAATCAAAAATCTTAAAAAGAATTTTCATTTTTCTTTCCAAATTAGCAAGAAAAAAAAAGAAACTATCGACAAGTGCTGAAATCCATATTATTTACTGCTACTCCATCAATGCTAAATTATTTTTCTTTAATTTTCCTGCAGTTGAAACTTTTGTCAGAACGTTTCTATTATATCGATCGATAGTTTGTTTTCAATGTTTACAGAGTTTTCATATATTATCGGCTCTTCTTTAGAGGAGTATTAATTATTGTTCATGTTCGAATTGAATTTTTCGATTATTGAAACTCAAAGTGAGATGCATTAAATGTCAATACGGATGAAAGCGATCAAATCGATTGGGGAAAGAGAAAGCGCAAAAAGAAAGTTTGTTTTTTTCTTTTCATAAAGTTCTTTTCAAAAAAAATATTCATACATTCGTAATAGCAAAGTAGACGAATACTAACCATAACGATAAGATCCATTGATTACGGTTTCATATGTGTACTCATCATGCCTTTCGACTTGTGTATTGATCGCATATTCCAGTTGTTCCAAATCAATGCAGTCTGAAAATCGCACATTTTTCTTGATTTCTTGTCGCCGTGTTGGTGTTCTTGCGTCGCTTTTACTTCGCAGTCTGTGAAATTATGGAATGAAATTTTACTCCAAAAATAATTCGAAAGTTATCAAGCTATCTAGTGAAGCATGAAATTTTATATATTCTAAAATTTTCCAAATCTGTATAAATGAAAAATATATTATTTAACAGAATTGTTAACTTAGTTTGATTTTTAAGGACCGACTACCTAATAATGCTTGGTGGTATTCAGTAAAGCTAATTAATCATAATTATATATAGTTATATCATATACTTCTACTCATCTCATTTTCTGAGTTCTACTTTTCTTCTAATTCAAACAATATACCTACTCGAGATTTCTAGTACTTCTGTTTAACTGTATTACTGTATTATATTACAAGATAAAGAAAAAGCAAAAGAGAATATTCCAAAGGATTTAACTTGGATTTAAAAGCTGATTGCATATATATCTTTACAGTATAAAGCAATAATGCTTCGAAAATCAGAGACTGATTATTTTGCGCTTATTGGCACTAATCAGTATGATTTATCGAAAGAAAATCACTGCATCACACTAACAGGTTTTGATGCAACATTATCTCGTGAACAATCCGCTATAAAAAACCTCAAGTTTATTTCCTATGTTTAACATTCTCTCGCTAGCTTGTAATGAAATTTTTGGTCAATAAATCAAGCTAAAATTATGAGAGAAATCCTCAGAACAGTTTATAAAAAATGAGAATTTTGATTTCCATACTTTATCTATACAGATTTCTTAGCAGGTAAAACTTGGTATCAAAATGAAAACTTGGAAAATGCAGAAATAAATTAATAAATCAGAAAGCTCACATTCCTCTAGTCGATTTACCGTTATTGAGGGTACTCGTGCTGTTACGACCGCTAGTATTGCGCAAAATACGATTATCATCGCTGTTAACCAGCATCACTTCAACAGCTGCCAATGCTTCTTGCTGCGTAATGTATTAAAGTGCTTGCCTAAGTGTATGTGTATTTTGAATTTCAGTTATTTCACTCGTTTTTTTTTTTTTTTTTTTTTTTTTTTTTCAAATATGAGATGCAATCTTTTTTACTTGAGATCATTCTTCCTGGAACTTTTCCCTTTTCCTACTCCAGATTATCGAATTTTCGATCTCCCTTATTTTAAAATTATTAATATGAAACCGAATTAAATGCCCTTTCATGGTCGTGAGATTAATGCAAGAGTAATAGAGACATAAAATGGTAATATAAATATTTTTAAAAATTTCACCAAACCAAGAAACAAGGTGTGAATTGACGATTAGAGGTAAGGAGATTTCGTTGAATGAGTGAATTTAAGTGAAAGGTAACAAGGGCTTCTTCTTGGGCTGAACACATGACACACTAACATTCATCTCGAACAAACGCGTTGCAATGAATGATTAGAAAATCATACTGAAGTTTCTGAAAAATGTCCTATCCAAACGACGCAAATTTGCTGTGTTTGAAAATGAAAAATGTTTCAAATTTTACAAAGCTTTCCGTTTGTAATGCGATGTGTGACTCTTTAAAAACAAAACTTCATTAAAAATCAATTGTTTTTTTTTCATTAACATCAGTGGAAATAAATCCCAGTTATCAACTAGAATTTTTCCAAAAAAGAAAAAAAAAAAGAAAAAGAAAAAGAAAAAAAAAAAAAAACAACGCAACAACAATATAAGAGCAATGGAGCAAGGGAAGATATTTCTTCGAGAGTGACGAAGACTTATTGTTCAAATACAACTCTTCGGAAATAGTTTATAAAGGATTCAGAAAATAACATCAAAAAGAATAATGCCATATGAATGTCTATTCATTCTGCACAGCTAATTTTCTGATAATAGGGCAATATGACAAAACAAGAGACGCCTATTATTGAACCATACCTTTGAATTCCTTCGGTCTAAATCAAGTAGTAAGTGTTCGAGAAAATGTCTTCATAAAAATCATACTTAGCCATCAAACTAAAGCGGAAATAGATTAGCAAAAAAAATAAAATAAGTAACCCAGAATATGAACCCAGTAATTCGTATCATACAGCTAAGCATACGATCAGCTTATTCACTGCTCGAATTTAAAGTCATAAAAATCATATTTCCCACATTTACTGAAATCCAGAAAACTCAATATAGAATTCGATCACATGTGCAATCATGCTAAACTTTGGAACATACGCTACACTGAATTATTTGATTCAAGTGAACAAACTGAAATGCTATTTCCTCCGAAGAAGTGTTTATCAAAGCCCAAGTAAACTTATCTCGACATGTAGTATTTGCAGAGCACTCGAAAATTTTAAAAATTTCTAATTTTACGGTGAGCATATCAAATTAAATTATCAGAAATTAAATTCAAATTTCCATCTACATATGCTTTGATCTTATCAAATGTGATGAAGATAACAAAATAAATTGTGTTGGTTTGCAAGAATTACTATTCATAACAGATAAAGTTATTTTAGAGAAAAATTAAAATTTATGAATCGGAATCCTACAAACCAGAAAAATTTAAGACTGCTGGTTAATTAGAGAAAAAGATAGACGAAAAAGTAAATAACAAGCACAGAAAAACTTATTTGAGATCAGAAACGTCAATCTGTGGATGTTTTCCTTTTTTCATGTATTCATCGAGTTCCTTATCCAGCTCCTCCTTTGTTACAACTGACCGTTTAGCGCGACTGAAATGACTATTGGATAAATTACCACCAATAAAACGACCACCACGACCATGAAAAGCACGATTCCGTGAAAGTATAGTATTTGAACGCCACAGTACGCGGCTGAAACCATTTCGTGCGAAACGCGTGTTTCTGGTCGCATATCGCAATGAACCGAAAGGACGAGGCCTAAATTAATTTGTGTAATGCACAAAAATAAAATAATTTATTAGAATAAGTATATCCGTCATTCACAGCAGTTCTTTCATACCACAAATATACCATAAATAATAGCTTTATGAAAAATGTCTACACGTTTGATTTAGAGATAAAACAGTTAAAGCTACCCATTAAACGTTAGGTTGGCTGATATTTGCATCTCTTGGCTGATCATCAGCAATGTTTTTCCCGGTCAGCTTCTTCAACTACTGCACAATCCTTGCATAATTTCTCATTTCTATTTTGGTTATAGACTTTAACATACCTGTCAGTGCTAATTTTGCGCACGAAACCATAGTTAAATTTATTCTGCCAATGCGGAAAACTGATACGGTTACGAACTGGAATACGAGTAAAAGGATGGTTCTGATAAATTCCCAACTTGCGTTTTGGTATGATGCGGATTTGTTCAACGTAATTTGTTGCCGTTTCCATGCCATCTTCCTCAACTGCATCATACTCATTTGGTAACTGAAATGCCTATCACTGTCTTGCACCCAAAAAGAAAAAAAAAAAAAATCAGGAAAAAGATTTGTTATTAAACTCTATCAAATAACAAAAATGATGGCTGAAATGTGACTAACAATCACTATAATAACTCAAAAAGACCTAGAAACAAAAAATATGAGTAGAACCGGACATCCCATGGTCAAGATCAAAATTTATAATTAAGGTAATACTTTGAAATTTTGGGAAAATTTTTTAAAGTGTCATAATAATTCCTTTCTTCTTAATCTAAAAAGTTTCTGAGTTCAAAGGAAATGAATTCGTGTAAGAACTAGAAGCCTTTCTAAATTTGAAAGGAAAATTTTTTATTAACATTGCGAAGATTAAAGACTAAAAACATTTCGGAAACGAAAGATATTAAATTCAATCGATCTCTATATTATCTTTATTTTCTAGATAATAAAGCTAGTTAATTTGCTCGAAAATATATTCATCGAAACAAAAAATATTAACTTACTTCAACATCATCAATATACAATGGACGTCGAGTTACAATTGGTTCGTGATAGGTCTGTTCAATATTATCGCTGTTATAGCTTCTAATTGGGGCAATGTTATGTCGTAATTTAGGCACCGGAATTTGGGAAAACCTGCGTAGCAGCAAAATAAGTAACAAATTACTCGAACATGTATGTATTAGAGAGTTAATTTACATGTAGATCCAAATTAGAAAAATTACACATGTAGTACTTCGAAAAACTTATATTCATTTTTTTTTCATCTATTATAAATGAAGATGTATTCAATTTTATCCAAAAATCTAGATTTATGCATCCACGAATAATGATTATGGTCATAGTTTATCACCATGATTCAAATTAATTTATCATTTCCATCAACTTCTAGATCCATAAAAGAATTTATTGAAGTCATTTGATTCTAAGCATACAACTACCATAAGTTTTCATTTGCTAATCTCGTTTCATTTTTATTGAATTATAATTCTTAGGAAGATAAAATACGTAGTGATAATTTGGGGACTTAAGAGGAGAAAAAAGAGAAAGAGAAGAAGGAAAAGTCGAATAAACGATATAAACATCAAACTAACCTTTCATTCAAAGATATTTTTGAAGTTCCCATGAGAACTATTCGAGATGGTATTGATGCTGCTTCCATTATCAACACCCTTGATCCGACAGAGCATACGTTCTAATTTAATACCTGATAAATTGAATTTAATCAAATTTATCATTTTATGAGGAGAAGGGAACAAAACAAAAGAAGTAATTTTGAGTGAAAATTTACGAAAGCTAGCCAGCAAGTTCCGCAAACCTCTATATGAAACAAGTTTGAGGTAACTTTAATAAATCCATAACAATAATTTAATCTAACGAGAAATAATATGAACTTGAAATTATTTAATAGTTTAGCGAAAGTGATTACTTAACTGCAAAGAGTTAAATCGTGAGCCGAATTCTGTATAATCAATTTCAATTTTAAGGAACGAAAAAGATGCAATTCATATTCTCGCTTATACCATAAAAGTAATCCCTTCTAATAATCATATCATTTCTTCAACTACAAACTTTATCTCCCTGTCACATCCTCCTCCCTCAGTATTCTTTCCCGCACTAATTAATTACAAATACCACCAAAAGTCCCAATTACCTTCACCAATACCATCCCCTACGCAACGATACAAACAGAAAATTTACACAAAAACGAGATGGCACGCCTCGACCGAATACCATTTAGCCCACGCCACTAATTAACGCAGCCCTGAAGATGCTGCGTTGTATCCGTACATTTTGAGTAAGTAAGATTCTGTCCGAGCTGAGTTGTTTGAGAAGTTTTGCTGGTTATTAGGTTTCAGTTATGGGACAGTGATATTCATCAGATAGTTGAAGAGATAGCTATCAGTGCGAGTTTTACAACGACTCTATTCCGCACTTTCCGTTTCATATCCTTCATTCCGGCATTCCATTCCTCAGCTTCCATTCCGCATTCATTACTTGTTACAGATAAGGAACTACTGATAAGGAACCGTACTACAGATAAGGAACTACTGATAAGGTATCGTAATTAATCTGACCATAAATATCAAAGAAACGTGTAACGGTATTGAAAACCGAAATGCTGCATAGAAGAAAAGCCATTCACCCATCCATAATCCCCAGTTATTGATTTTAAGGTTAACGTTTACAGTGGATGTCTTGATATCACACGAGATAGTAATACGTCCTCGGAAAATCTCGGGAAAAATTATATATATATGTTATATATACAAGAACGCATATGTATGTATTTTCCAAATCCCATTCTCCTTCCACATTCTCCATCTCCAGTGTCACTTTTCAATTCATTCTACAAATTTGAATGTATTTACATCAATATACGTTGATTCAGATTTCTTATATGCTTTCATTAAAATCTTCTTTCTTCATAATTACACATTATCGTGTTTCTGAATCTGTCTCGAATTGGCAACATTTGAGAATGTTAGGAGCAATAATGCTAATTAATTTGAATGATTGGGAAATCAATATGGTGAGCAGGTTTGGAAAATAGGTCAATCCCCATTTTGTGAGGTCGAAAGTCCCACCATCCGGTCATTGTTATGATTGGCAAGCGGTCATCTGGGCGGTGTCATTCGTCCATTCGTCTTTTAGTGATGGAGATTGTTAGTGTTAGTGCGAGAACATCAATTCGGCACCCATGCCTATCTACAAGGTCAGTTTCAATATCTCTTTTTCCTCTCCAATTTAGCTTATCTCTCGTTCGTCTATCTGATGTCCGTCTTCCGTGTCACCATCAATAACAGATGGTGCTATGTCCATCGATTACTATTCTCTCCATCGGCAGACGAGCTTTTCTGTTTACTGCTATTATTGTTGCTGCTATGAAGAGTGCACTAGATTGATTGAGATGCACCTTTACTTGTCAGTCTTCACTCCAACTCTTGTAACGACTGACCTTTGGTCACTCGCTGAATGGCCTGTAAATTTTTTTTAGACTTAATTGAATTAGTATCAAGTTAGTGAAGCTTTCGGTTATAACTAAAGCGGTTTTTCTACTTCTCTTTTAAAATGAGATATGAACAAAAAAGCGTCATTTTATTCCTGCATTTTGTTATCAATTATCCGAAACTGATTGAAAATTGAAATCAATTTTTGCCTCACTGATATCAAAAAATGATTTGCTGGACACTAATAATTGTTTGTTTACGATAGAAATTTGATATCTGATGATGTTTCTTTTAAGTCAGAGGAATAATAAAACCTGTTCTAATTTCTAGATCTAGATTCCTGATCATTTTCTATATCAGTTGATATTTATTCTTCAAGTCTTATTCTCTTGATATTTATTCTTCAAAGTCAATCATTATAAAAATCTTAAGGTGTATTTCATGCACTCAAGCTTCAGCCTTAAGTTCAGTCTTCAATTTACTTTCATTTGTGTTTCCTTTATATGCTGAAAGCGCGGAATGTTAACATAGTCATATATTAATTATTTATCTGAATAAGTTTATGATTGCTATTTATTTTCTCTTCCTTTTGCAAATTTATTATGATTTTTTCCATCAAATTTTTGAATTCTTGAATACAGTCGAAATCAAATTCTGAATGAGTTCCCTTGCTCTTGTTTGTTTTCCATCACTAGTTTCCTTTAGAATATTTACTCCGTTAAATTTAATTAGTTTGGTGGGCATTATTTAGGTGCATTTTGTAGTAATGGTACTTGAACTCTTAATAAGCAGAGCGTTTGCGCAAATTCAAATTACTTTTTATCTTTTCAGAGACAAATTAGCTGGTATTTAATAGTTAGTGCCAATTAGAGCTGATCAAAGAATCATTCATTAATTTATCATGTGAATCATTACTTACCGGAGGCTCAAGTAATATTTTTTACACTATACTATTCGCATAAAATATGATTTTTAACCTCTGTAATGGATTCATCATTGTAAATCAATGAATTGCGTTTCTAACCTGAATGAAAAATTTTTAAGTATTTTATTAATTTTGTTAAAGTAAGTAATGATAAATTTTATAATTGAAATCTTCTAAGTATTTCAATTATTGAAATGATAATCAGAAATTAAATTTAACCTCATTCTTCACACTTTTATCGAAGACGCTGACCAGCACTGAACAAATATAACAAAAAAAAAATCTGATTCGTCAATGAGTGCTTTTTAATGATTGTTATGTTTACTTTCTTAATCCTTAATTTCAGAAATTTCAGCGTGAATATTCATGTTGTCTTATTTGGAAGTCGTATATTTAAAATTTTAAATTTCATAAATTACAGAGCAAAGAAGAATGGCAAAATCACCGAGACATCGGTCGACATCCAGTAAAAAGTCACCCAGCAAAAATCCACGGAGTAAAGATTCCAGTCATGCACAAAGTCCACAGAGTAAAGATTCCAGTCATGCACGAAGTCAATTGCGGAAAACATCACGTTCACGTAGTCGTAGCCGCAGTACACCGCGTTCACGTTCCAGTTCTCGCAGTCGGGGCAGTGCATCAGCGAAAAAAAAGTCTATTTCTCCAATAGTCAAGAAAATCGACGATTCAGAAGACGTCGTCAAGAAAGTGGGCGTCAAGAAAATTGTCCCTGTATACCGCACTCCAAAAAATGGCTCGAGCTATAAACTGTTTTCTTTCCCGGATAAAGGCTTACGACGACGTAACCTGACAGTGCGCATGCTACCGATGAATTTGAATAACCTAAAGGTCAAAGGGACAAAGCTTAAGCAACGTCTTTCCTCTCACTGCAGACGATGGTCGCGTTACTATGCCATTTTACTGATCCTTGGATTCATCGGCCTGGGAATCTTTTACACTGGATATACCATGAATCAGTTTGCGAAATATGCTCGTCAACATATCAGTACTATTTCGGCATATGTTCAACAACGCATTTAAAAAAGATCTGGTATTATTGATATCTGTAAAAAACTTGGTAATTCAGCCTAGTTGACAATGAAATTCTTGCAGATTATTAATTAAATATATTCCAGACTGGTTCTTCGTTACGTTAAAAACGCAGTGATACAGGATGTTTTGAAGTTTCACTAATTTTAAGGCGTTTTATTGATAAATAACATTGAATTCCATTGGTGTGAAAGGTATTTTATTACAGATTTTTCCTGTTATAAACTAGAATGGATGGAGTTGTTTCATTATACCAGTTAGATTCAACTTTTCTAGTAGCCATGAAATATATGAAATAATATTCTGTGATTCGGTCTTTTTTTTTCTCTCGAAAAAACAAAATGAAGAATATAATGCGCAAAATATGATTATCGATTGATTCGTTGTGACATTATTTAAATTTCTTTGGTTTTTGGGAGTCAGTTCTGGAATCTTACAATTTTAATGCAGTTTATATTATCTGCGGCTATTTAAGGAGTTTGTAATCGTGTGTAATTTCAGCGATTTTCTAATGATTAATTTTTTTTCAAAAAGGTTTTTTAATTCTCATCTTATAATTTTAATTCATTAACTCATAATATTTGTAATATTTACATGCATTTCAGGGAAGTTTTTTTTATTTTTCGTCTTTTTCAGCTTATTTATATTCAGGTATCTCTTTACTGTGTTTTTATTCTTTTTGGATTCTTCCAGACGAACCTCAGGGATATGTACAGCTTTTTTGAGTTAATTATAAAATTTTTTTTAGAATTCAAATTTTCATTGTAAAACGATTTCTTGTTCTATATGATCAATCAGTTTGTTAATCGAAATGAAATCAATTTGTCATAATGCTGTATTTTCTTATTTTTATTTTTTTTATTATTCATTATAAATCAGAATTTGATTAGTCATTGCAAAAAAAAAAAAAAAAGTCAGGAATGATTTTCCAATAGATTTGTTTTTCCTATCCTAAATTTGAAAAGTTTTCCTTTCCTTTATACTTCTCAAGTTTCGTATTCCTGCAGATGGCTTTTTTGACTTGAACAATGTCTTGTTACAAGCATGACTCTTTATTTTATGTCTCCTCGAAGTTGTGTATTTTCTTCTTTTTTTTCTTTTTTTAAACTTATTTCCTGTATTTTGAAAGATTTATTTTAAATTTCAGATAATTGTCAGTCGAATGGTTAATGCCTCAATGTGTACATAGTCACACTGAAAAAAATCATTGTCCGACTGTGATTTTCTTCAGTCAGTTTTTTTTTTTGAATCTTTTTTTGTATTTGAGTTTTTTCGTATTCAGGTCTGTTCGGCCGAACTGAAAGCAAATAGTCAGTAGCTTTTGTAGCGAGTTTGTTATTAAAAAATCTGGAAATTTTTCGAAAAAAAAGGAGCATAAAAGTTTCTTTGTTTTAACATTCTGTTTTTCTGTTTCAATTTAATAATCATTTTCTACAAAAAAAAAAAAAAAAAAAAAAAAATTAAATTTTTGGTTGGGATATCTTCATGATTAAAAAGTTCATTAATGTATATTGGTAACAATTTTTTCCAGTTTTTTTTTTCCTTTTTTTTCTTTAATTTTAATATTTTTTGAAGATATGTTATCTAACATCGGCTAAATCGGCATTCATGTTTTTATGGCTTTCACGCAAATCTCTTGTTGTGTATATAATATATTGTCGATTTTTTTACTACTTTTTCTAAAGGCGTTCTTTGGTGCTTTAATGGCATTTAATCATTTATTTCTGTTTCTTTTTTTTTTTTTCCTATTTTTCAGTAAAGCTTTATAATTGTAAAAAAAGTCGGACGACCTACCTCGCCGCATTCATGCGATATGATGTATAGAGCATTTTTTACCTTTTCCTTAACAGATTTCACCTAATTTCTTTTTTTTTCTTTTCTTTTTTTTTTTTTTTTTTTTTTTTTTTTTTTTTTTTTTTTTATAAATGAAATCGAATTCCTTTTTATTACGCTCCTTATTCATTCTTTTTATTATCCAATGTTTACATTACGGAATAAATTTTTAATCAGTATTTTATCCCATATTACATTGGAAAGATTACCCCAAAAGGCAAACAGAAAGATCATCAGAAATTTCAGTGTTCAAAATATTTTAAAAAAGCTTTTACAATGCAGGGTCTACGAAATTTTAAAATTCTGTCCATGCACTTGAGAAATTAATTTGATTGATTAATTTATTTAAATAACTAAATTTTACAAGATATATACAGTCTTAGTTTCTAAAATTATAGTACTACGATATTCTTCTGCCCGAGAGCACAATGTTATGTATTAAAACTCAGAAGAAGCGTAGTTAATCTGCTGCTATTACTATTTTATAATGAAATACCATAGTTGATAATAGCAGAAATACCAATGGTTAAAAAGCTCTTCAAAGGATTCGCAAAATTTTTTTTTTTTTAATCGCAAAAATTGATTTCTTCCTTTTCTAATAATCCTAATTACCCACGTCATTCCGCAACATGTTAGTTTTGAGCAAGTAAACATTGTAAGAAAAACTATTCATCAATTATAATCAATCGTGAAACTAGATCAATAAAAGCCAAACTATGTGCTTGGATAGATATTTTTGTTGTTATTTAGGTCGATTATCGTATAGCTAATTTAAACAAACATAGAAAAAATT
The DNA here is from genome assembly GCA_002249935.1 of Onchocerca flexuosa. Classification (NCBI taxonomy): domain Eukaryota; kingdom Metazoa; phylum Nematoda; class Chromadorea; order Rhabditida; family Onchocercidae; genus Onchocerca; species Onchocerca flexuosa. The sequence continues at coordinate 662,737 of KZ269977.1, read as the reverse complement.
TATAAATTCAAATTTGACTAGAGATTAAAAGTAAGGAAAGAGAGTGCAATGCAAATTAAATTGGAGAAGAAAAAATGAACAATTAAATGAAAGATATGCGTGATGTTGTCAGAAAAGTATTCATTCCAGATAAATCGTATTTCAATTTCTACATCTGAAAAACAACTCCATCTATTGGCAATGAATACGAAAAAAATTTCTTCTAACTATTGTTTTCCTAATTGAATCTTCATATGAGTATATTATTAAAACTATAATATAAAATATTTTAAATCTTTAAAAAATCCATCAAAATTATTCAACATTATAATCTAAATAGAAGTTAAAGTTAGTCTGGATACAAAATTAAAATGAGTTGAAGTTCAGTATTCAAGATTACCGTATGTTAAGATAGGTAATGCATAAACAGATAGATATAGCGATAATTTAATAAAATTCAATATGGATCGTTCATAAAGTATTGCTGTAACAGTAGTTGTCAATAGATGATATGGGTGGATTCCAAATTACAGCAACAGAAAGCTGAAACTTTAAATGAGTTAAAGCTGAAAGTTTAATAGATTAATGATCAGCTTGTATAAAACAAATGTCAGTTTTTCATATATCACTTCTAGACTTCTTTTATATCAACATTTCTGGGCTCCACTTTTGATTTGCATTCCCCGATTAAAGAATCCAACTGAAAACATGATCAAATGATATTTAGAGATTAGAAAGAAACAAGAAAACAAAATCAGTGGCTACATAATGCGTCAGCATTCCCGAAAATGATGTTTACTTTAAGATTAACTTACACATTGAGAAATAAACAAGGACATAGTGGTGAAAAGTATGAAAACATCAGCAATTATGGTCTGAACCTTGAACTTATAATATTTCATAGGATATTTGCCACATGAGAACAGTATGATATTGAGCCTAGGCTTGCATATAGCGTTATTCTTGTATTTCTATATGGCTAAAGAAAAAAGCATTTAATTCTAAAAATATGCTTTTTCCTCATTTATTAAACAAAAAATGCTAGAAACATAAAATCACTTACCTGGCTAGCTTTACTTATCAAAAACAGATATAAATTTGATTTCAGCATTTGTAGTATTGCAGAAATATAAAATCAGGCTAATGAAAATGACTGGTAGGATTATATTTAGTTTTTTAAATTGATCAGGCTTTAAAAGTGAATATGCTCAAAAGATTAAGAATAACCTTCGATTAAATTCACTGAACAATGAATTTAAAAAAAAAAATGGTTGAGAAATGGGCTAAATGACGGGTGAAAGGTCAGCAGCAACTAACACTCAGGCCGGGACGAGTGCAATATCGCCAAATAGTGCACTTCTGTCTGAATAGTGCAAACGACTCGACCTGACTGACTAGTGCAGTATTGGTCATCTACGACCGATCATGATGGAATGGACACTTCTGAAGAAAAAAAAGAAAAAAAAGATTTTAATAAATGAACCATCCATAAGAAAAATCATGTAAGCAAACGATCAATCGATGATGCCGTTGGGATTCTCGAAAGATTCTATGATACGTTGAAAATTCTAAGTTAATAACAATAATTGCATGCCATTGAACATGCAGCGATTCACGAAGAAACGCATTGGAATTCTTGATTATTCAGGAATTCTGCTACAATTTTAAATGGATTTAAACGTTGGAAGCATAAAATTACATTCAAATTGGCCTGATAAATCTGAATAACAGAGAAGAGCCAGTTGTTAACATCATTCCGTTTATAAATATGTAACTACTTTCTTCCATCATAAAACGATTCATTTTCATAACATTTCTCCTTATTGAGAAGTTTGAAAGTTGTAGATGAACTTTTTCTCTTAAAAGGCAAACAAAAGGATTATGATAAAAGGCATCTGAAAGATTCTAGTAATCGAGTTAAATTTTACGAATCTTATTGCTGAAGATTTTGATTCTTCCAAAAGTACAGCATTGAGAATGTCAAATGTACTTTATTCAAATATAATTTTGATGATTTTCCAGTGGGAAATTACCGAGAAAGTTCTATCTTTGAATATTCTGCATTTCGATTCCTAAAGATTCAGCTATTGGCAAAGAGTTAGGATGAAACGGTTGTTGTGGACTAATTTATGCGTTAGTTTGAAATATTGATTTTAGTTTATAGGGACATGTTAGACATGTTTCTAGACTTTCATATTTCTCTCTACTTCATCTCATTTCATTGATAATGATGTTGTTTATTGCTTTCAGTCTTTTGTATTTCTTCACATATTATTCAAATAGAGTAAGATGATACTTTGTTTTCTTACATTACCCAATCTACAGACTAAATGTCTGCTTGGCCTAGCAAGCCTAGTAATACTTCTAAACATGCAAGGTCAACTATCTTCTTCATGAGCTCTAAATTTCATTTCCCACCGTAACATACTTCTCGTAAATGTATTCATCACCAGTAGAATAGGAAGTCATCAACTCCCAGCAAAAGTTGCTACCTATATATCATAGTAAAGTCATAACAAAGTAACTTGTTATAATTAGGTGTCATAACAAGGCAAGCAAGTAATATAATGCGTTGATTGCAGTAATATGATTAGTATTTGCAGTAATATAATTTTTATGGCCTTTGAGTAGCATAGTAGTGGTGATGGCTCAATTGAGTGAACTTTTGATTGCAGAAAAATAGGAAAAATGAGAGATAATTCGGCTAAAAGTTGATTTTACCAGAAAAAAATTAGGTAAAGTTGGATGGATGGAAAAGTAGGACATGGGCGATGAAGCGATGATGGTACTGATAGATGGCTTTAATAGTGTGACTTCTAGTTGTATGCTGGTGCAATGACATTGGGATCGTCCGATGACGCCCATAAGTATGGCTTGCCTCGGGTTGCCGCGGGCTACATCAACCACGGGTGGATGGATGGATGAACCGATCGACCGACCGATCGGTTTCCTACCCATCCTATCTCTCTAATGTAATGTAATCGAATAAGGTACTTCTACTACGACTACCTTTATGGGGGGTTGAAATCGCCTTCGGCACGTCCGGTCTTGCCGAAATGACGGAGAAATGTGGATGGATGAGTTGAGTGGACAGAATTTCAAAACTATTCGAAAGAATCATGTAAAGAATTTCGATGAAGCTTTTTGATGATGGATTTTTGAAGGAGCTAATGATATCAGAGAAGAACTTTAGAAAGAATATAGATGAAGCAAACGGCAGAGAGATAGATTTTTTAATAAACAGAAAATAGCAGCAAAGAGTACCAACTCGACTAGTCGATGACAACAATTTGGTGACAATAACAAATTGACAATAATGTTGATAATAATGATCATAATTGATTATTGGATAAGAGGAGACAAAAGTGTCATCAAGAATTTGGAGACGAGGAGGAGGAAGAGGAGGAAGAAGAGGAAAAAGAGGAGGTAGCAATAGCACCGGTTATATAATAACATGGCAAGAGCTACCTACTTGCCATCATCATTACCAACATCGGCAATAGCAGCTTCTTTAAATAACAATAACAAACAACACAACTTGTTCCCATCCTTCTTCCATCATCATCATCATCATCATCATCATCATCATCATCATCATCATCATCATCATCATCATCATCATCATCATCATCATCATCATCATCATCATCATCATCGTCATCGTCAATTCGGAAAGTTTTGTTTAGAAGAAAATCAAAAATGTTAGAGGAAGAGACGGTTGAAGGGGAAAAAGGATAGGTGCAAAGAACAACCGCCACCAACCGTAGCACCATCAAGCATTTATTGTACTTCCCATAATAACACACCTTGTCTAGAACTTACCCGAATGGAATGAAACTGATGACTAAAAAGAGCACTTATCACCACTTATCATCCAATATTTTCATCAGAAACCTGAATTATCGCGCTATTAGTAACAGCAATTAATGTCTTATAAAAACAAAAATTGGGAAAGACAGCGATTATGACTGATGATGATAATAGATAATGAAGATGAGGATTGACGATTTAGTAAAAGATAATGATAATTAATTATAATAATCATAATAATGATAATCAATAGCTGTCACTACTGCTATTGCTGCTGCTGATGGAAATGATAATGATGAAGATGATGATGATGATGATGACGATAGTCGTGACAATCATATTCATTCTGAATGTTGATAAACTTCTTCGTGGGTGTAGCTGAAAATTATTTATTGTCATTTCGAATATCTTGTTTTTTTGTTTGAAAATTTTACAGTTTCCTTCCAGCTATGCCAAAATTCATAACATTCGATACATTATTTGAATGGGAAATTCACTGCTTCTCTCCATCCATCCATCGCGAACAATTGAAGAAATATTTTCCGTAGTGATAACGATTGTTAGGCATTCTCATTTGTAGCATTACTACTATCACTACTACTACTGCCACTGCTACCACTTCACTAATATTCTTGTTGATATGTTGCTATAGCTTTAAATGTATATCACCAAGGTTAGTACTATCACTAGCATATCCCATCCATATCATATCAGCTAATCATCACAAATCAAAATAGAAAACATCACATATAAATGATGCTCCATTATCACTGCTTAATCATATAATTCATCCAATAATTTTACAACCAATAAATAAAGCATCTTCCCTCTTTTATGCTATTTTTTTCGTTTGCTGCAAAGCAAACTTCTATTAAAGAAATTTTAGCAAGTTTCAATCGATAACTGCCATCTTGTAATACCATCTTCTTTGAGGAAAATATTCACAGAATCTTGCAAACTACCAACTCCTTTAATTATAGACTATGAAATTAGAGACCAGATTATAATGTCATTAATCTAAAAGAGACTTTTAAAGACTATATGAAATTTCCACATGGAAAAAATTCAGAAAAAGAATTAGATTCCAAGATCGCTGACTTTACAATGAAAACTTTCTTACCCAACACTGCTGTCACTGTTTAGAGAATATACCGGAAAGATACCCTTTCTGCAATTCTAGTTTCCAGTTTTCCTAAAAATTAATCATCCTAACAAAAAAAAAGAAAACTAGAAAAACAGGCTTCACCGCATTTTAGTAATACTCGCAGAATGGCTAAAAATTTTCCTTCTTTCATGTGTCATTTCTATCCCAAGCAAAAATTCTTTTCCTTTCTTTCTTCTCAGCGATACTGTTTTTAACAAAATGAAAAGAATGAAAAAATAGAGACGATACTACGAAAAAATTTTCAATCTTTTTCAAAGTATTTATTAATTAGGTAATGAAATCTTTGAGCCGCACAACAATCTTCCATACATCATTGATCATATAACTTTTTACCTTTGAAGACATTACTGATGCCAGAGACGATATTTCTTATTAGCGAAACTCAGCCATTTTCAGCACTAACGTTACTCCAATCCTTCTCTGATATTATATGAAAGCTGTGATTACCAAAAAATCCGGACCCTCCGGACTTAATTCAAATATACAAAATCATCGCTCCGTTCATTACTAGCAGAAGTAAAAAGGCCAAAGTAGAAAAATAAGTGAAGCTCACAAGATATTTTTTAAAAATTTTCAAAACTTATTCTTCATGTGAAAGCTTAAAAGGAACTTGCGATGTTTTTTTTTTTTAAGCACTCAGTGCAAAATCGTTGTAGAAAAAATGTTTTGATAAGCAAAATGTTTCAGTGTTATAGTCAACTTTATTTAATAAAATATATCAAAGTAAAGCAAATTTCAATTAACTTAATTTAAATCATCGTACTGCAGTTAACTAAAATGACATTTAAATCGAAATATTTTTGACATAAAAGAATTGCGTACTTAAAGATGTACGCACTAAAATAACTTTTGAGAATGTAAGTGTGATCATCGTTTAGCCTATGCTTTTACTGATAATCAGTGGATTATAAGTAATATAAAAACAGACACTGAAATTATATGCAATACCTTTCCGTTGTAAATCATTTTAAGGAATCATGAAGAAATTCATTTTATTTTATGAAAAATTTATATTATGAAAATTAACCTTTCCCATTTTTGATGGATCTCATATTTATTTAATGCAAATATTTCAGAGCTATAATGCTTTAAAAAAATAATGTTTCAATAATGCATCACTGGTAATCACAATTGTATTCCGCAATATCCCAGTTTCCAGCGATAACCTGAAACGGAAGGAAAAATTTTAGGAAAGAAAATAAAATAAAGTTCAGCAAAATTTCAAAAATAATTCTGGAATATTTACTTCCGGCACTCCCAGTTGAACACCATCTTTGTCAACAGTCGAAATTTCAAATTCGTTGTCAGCAACGCAATCATGATAAATACTTAATTCCAGACTTTTACGCAATAAATCAATAGCCTGGAAGAAAGATTATAATTTGTTATATTCGAGATTTTCTCGAATAATCAATAAAATGATTTCGAAAACACAATACCTAGTTTAATAATAAATCTAATCTAAATATGTAATTCTTATTACTCAAAAAAGCTATCAAAAATACCTGTTCTTTTGACAGTTTTCCATCGTTCTTGCGATGTTCTGTCTCAATGACCTGATTTAGTAACATAGCACCCATACCGGTAGCAACGCTCTTTGTTCGATATGCTACGCCCCTAAAAGGAAAATAACTATAGTTTCAAGCCAGTTCCAAAATGGTTCAAAGACTCAAAGAATATAGAGGATTAAACATTGCATTTTTTGAAAATAATAAAAATATATCTGTTAATATACTGTTTAGAGAATTTAAAAAAGGCAGATACAACTGATATTGCCTAAATGTATAAAATACTTGAAAGAGGATACCTAGAAGTGATAACGCCAATAAACGGCTCAAGTTGCTCATTTTGAGCTTGCATCCCAGCAACTACTAATGTGTTCCAAAGTGGATTCATTCGTGTACGACGATAATAAAGCAACGATGTCAGGAAGCCATGTAACATTTTTGGACTTAAATCAGCATTAGGATCGTGCGATTTCAACTCACATGTCTGTACAAAAAAAAAATATATTAACATTAATTACATTAATTTCAAAACAAAAAGTTATTACAGAAATAGAATGCGCTTGTGTGTTCAAAACGTATTTTAAAAAACAGCATAGACTAAAATAATTTAAAAATTTTTTGCACTGAATAATCATGTAATATTTCCTAATCGCAACACTTTGCCTCATCCTTTCCAAAAAAGCAAATACCTGTCTTTCGATGACATTTTGCAACCACTGGAAATCAGCATGGTCACCACCGAATGCAATTATGACACGATTATTAACACGATATTGACGAGTGACGTGACGATATCGAGCCATTTTACCATATGAAACAAGACGATCGCTCATTACAGCAACACCACCATCATATGCCAAAGCACAAACCGATGTTCCTGTACATGTCGGATTCCTGACAAAAAAAAAAAAAAAAACAGATAAGCTTTGTTAATTATTATTTAGGAATTGAAATCTAATTTTGCTTTCCTGAAACTCAAAAGATCCACTGTCAAACCCTCTTATCCAAGCCACCAATTGTGCAATAAATAATATTAGCGTCTCAAAGTCTTTGAATTAAATATTCGGGTTGCGTCAAAACCCTTGTGATATATTTATCTTTTAAAATGATTTTAAAGATTAGAGATTAGATTTTCTTATAAAATGCACTCTTCTTCAAACCCTATGATAAAATAAAATGGAACATTTAGTCACAGCGAAAACGATAAAAAACTTACGTAGTTCTTTCAACTTCGGAAAACGACAAACACTGCTGTGCGTACATTGTTCAAATACTCTGGAAGACAAACACTTCATCAAGGACTGCATTTTAACATAGAGAAATAAAACATGGCAACAACTTATGCTACTTCCTTACAATCGATATACTCGAACTAATCTTCATTTTGATTCGGTTCAGGAAATGAGAATACACGTGTATTAAGCATGCCATAATGGTAATGGAGTAACATTTCCCAATAATTTATGCTTTTAACAGAAGTCCTTTCGTCAAGTGCAGAATGTTTTAGAGCCGAACAAAAAAAAAAAAAAAAATCTACATGAAAATGGGAGTATACCAGAAAATAAAATAAAAGTGAACTGAACTAATAAGGGTTTTTAAAATATATCATTAAACAATAATCAACATCAGAGAAAAAAAAAAATGAAAGAAAATTGTCGAAGATCATAAAAGCTTTGTATTTATTGGACAAGCATTTATTTAAAGATCAAAAACAGCTCAAGTATAGAACACAGCAAATCAAACTGTGCAGAAAGTTAACTTCCATATTTCATCAGTTCAAACTTTATTCGTTAGGAAAAACGATAGAAATTCAACATATAATTCATTTCACAGAAAACGAAGTGGGATTATTGGAAAAAAAGACTGAATCAAAATCAATGAAAAAAAATATCATCTTATAATTAAAAAGTTTTCCTATCATCAAATAAAGACAACATTAGTGCTTATTTGGAAATTGACAACATAACAACAGTACCCTTAAATCTAGTTATCTTTCACAGAAAGAAAATCAATAAAGAAGTTTTAATTTTACAGACACTAAACATAACAAAAGTGAATTGTAAAAATAATCAAAACAAAGAAAGAAATTCACCGAATACAACTTATAAGAAAGAATATGACAAAACGAATTTGTAGTAATCAATAGAAGTAAGTGCAACACAAGAGCTAAAGTGAATTTCCTACAATCCCATTATTCCAGAAATTAGCGTTGTTACAATTGCCGTTGTACCATCATGTTCCCGATAACACCATGGAATCTTTGTAGCAAAATGGAAATTGTGTGCTGAAATTTCGAAAGCTTTATCTATAGTAGAAAAAACATTGCCAAAATCACTAGAATCACTTGAGCATTCGTATGACGATTTCAATTTTTTTTGCTGAGAACAAGTCGGAGAGTTTGAAATTTTAGAGCGAGAAATCACTAAAATTTGTTATGCAAAGATTATTTTTAATTTATCCATCAATCAGGACTGGATTTTTCCCTTGGTCGAGTAAAATTCTGAATATTTTTTTGAAGTGTAATGAAAGGCAATGAAATACATATTTCCACTATAAGCCCTCGAAAAAGAAATCGAAATTTTTTGTGTAAAATAAAAATAATAATAACAAACTTTTACAGTCCTTTCGTTCTGTCGCGGCTTTGAAACGACAACAATTCCTACAATAAACGAATGTACAATCCTGACTGGCTGGTAAATCACAACGTAAACACTTCGAATAAGCTTGATTCTTGCACTGCTCCTTGCGATCTTCAATCTGTAATTCAGCCTGATCTAAAGACAAAACTTAAAGATTTAGATATGAGCAAAGTTCTAAGTGCCCAAAGGCCGTTACCAATGTCTTATAAGCTTCTTTACTTGAAGTTCCTGAATGTGTTTTTGTTTCGCTTCTGAGAATATATAATTCATAATTATTCTTCAACAAAAAGGATCCGATTTATAAAAAGAATTGTAAGGATAAAGATCAACCAAATGCGGAAAATGTAGCATCCCTTGGAAATATATAAGAAAACGATATTATCTGCATTGAAGATTATGTTAGCTCACAATAAAATTATTTTTAGTTTTCGAAATATAATGCAAAATACAAAAAGGGAAAATCATTCCTGATCTAAAAGTTATAACTTTCTTATTATGATAGCTCAACTTATTAGTAACTATGGATATATTGATGATTACTTACTTTCCGCTTCTCACGCTTACGCAACTGCCTTTTGGAAAGACCAGTTTTCTGAGCCAAAGCATCAAGTTCTGCTCGTCGTCGTTCGCGATACAGTGAATCAGAAATAGATGAATCATTGCGTATTGGACGATAATAGGGCTTACAGATCCAATGAGGCATCGATGTGGGCGAGGTAGCCAAAGCTTTTGTTTTCACTTCTGCAAACAAAAAGATGAAATGAAATTTTTTTCTACCGAATAGACACGGAAAATAAACCTAAAAACAAGTGTGTCAGTTTCCATTTTCTGATAATTAATAGTTAATCAACAAAATCAAAACATTAAAACTTTAAAATAATGTGAAAATATATACCTGTAAACTCCAATCCTGATCTTGAAACCAACTGAAAAACACGCCTTTCCAAATCGTCCAAAATTTGACGAAATTCTTTCATAGAGCAAACGTATGACAAACGTTCACGCAAATCGCTATATTCCAATAAACTGAAATTATCTTCGAAGTTTTTGAAAAAAGTTTTTTCCCACCAATAATTATTTCTGTAATTTTTCAATGATATAATTTGTAACAAACTATAATTCTTCTAATCGAAGAACTCATCAATAATAACTAGAAAGAGAGCACTGAAATTTTTCAAAAATTTCAAGAAAGTTAAGAAAAAGAATTGATTACAAAGTTCAGATGAATCCGAAAAATGTGAAAAGTTATCTTCAACCAAATAAATAAAATGAAATGAATAAATGAAAATTAAATGAAAAATTAAATGAAGTATTCAACGGCTAATATTGTAAGTCTTTTTCAAGAGGTACATAGAAAATCAAGAAATGTATCATCTGGATAATAAGTTCTCTGGATTAACAAAAATGATTCTTGTCAATGTCATTAATAATAGTAGAAAAGCAATAACAATACAACAATAATAACCAAACCTATGATGACATATGCGAAATAAGTGAGCCCGTACAGCACTGATAGTAGATTCGTAACGTTCCGCAAAATCTAGATATTCCCGAGCTGCAATCCAATTTACTTCGTGTCGTTTTTCAAACAGATACGGATTCGAAAGGATACCTTCAGCACTCATTACCGCACTTGCACCCGTCATTTCTAAGCACCGATCAACATCACCGGGTAACTAAATAACAGATGATTACATAATTTTTTTCATTACTCAATTAGGTTCCATATAAATTTATGCAGTACGTATATAAATATATATATATATAACATATTTTTTTGAACAATGAATTCTTCTTATACATTAAGATGAAAAATCGATTAACATAATAATCAAAATTTTTCAAATGATAATGATAATTCTATGACAGATGAAATGTTTTTTTGGATAAAGAAAATTATTTAAAGCAGGTATTTTCCAAATGGCTAACAGAATTATGCAATAATTAAAAAAAAAAATCAACAAACAGAGGTTTACATTATTTGTCTTATGTTATATATATATATATATATATATAAAACATATATTCCAACAATTTTCCTCACTTTGGCTACTTTCAAACTAAAATCAGATTTTTCGTATATTTGTCGCTTATTGCTGATGCACATCAAATATGAAAGAACAAAAATAAAAAAAAAAAAAAAAAAACCTGAATATTTCCATTTACTAAAACTGGCACATCGACGGCATTTACGACGGCACGCATCGCATACCAATCCGCTAGACCAGTATTCGGACCTCGTTGCTCTCGAGTTCTCCCGTGAACAGTGAGCATGCAAGCACCTGCTTTGACCAAGGTTCTGAAATTGCACAGTTTAATTATTTGAGTAATAGGCTTCATCACTGCAATTTTCATTCTTGAGGAAATTCAATTTCCCCGATCAGATTGGTAAAAGTTAAATTACAAGAGCACTCCGACAAATGCAGTAGAAAGATTAACGACACCATCAATCAAACTACTCATATTATTTTGATTCAGCGGTAGAGGAAAAAGCATTTGATTTTTATTAACATAAATTTTATTTATTCAGTACCTAATGCAGTAATGTTACAAGTTCATTTACCTGGCATACGCGATTGTTTCATTAATATCCTGAAGAATCCGTATTTTACACGACAGAGGTAATCGCAAACGCGAATGCAGCAATGTAACCATTTCACAAATCAATTTTAGATCTTCCTAAAATGGACATCCCTGATAATATAACAATCAATGCCAATGTTCGCTTAGATGCAACTTTATAACTTTCGTATGGAATAACTGAAGCAACCAATCATTCATCGCAGTTCTCAAGATAAATCCAAATTAAAGATAAGATAATTACAACATCATGTTATGCATAAATCAGCAAGAAAGAAAACTAAACTAAGGCAGTTGAATATTATTCATTAGAGTTGCCGATGAGATTTTTTCTTGGCAATATACTGCTTCCTTTCCTTTTCGGCGCTAAATCCTTCAACAAAATTATTGGAACTAAACTTACAATAAAAAAGAAGTCCAAATAAAAAATTTCCAAGAAAACCTGCAAGTACGCGCCATAATGTCCACGTTTAGCGATCAGCTGAGGACAGCCCAAGTTCAGATCTACTCCGTCGCAAAGGTTTTCAACTAACTGGCAAGCGGTTAGCAGTGTCACCGGATTGTTAGCACAGAACTGTACAATGAGAGGTCGATCATCGAGGCATGTAGACAATGCCGTATGGCGATAAGTAGCATCGGTGACAAACAGATGGGCATGGATCATCGGTGAAAAGCAAAGATGTGCTCCATGCTTTCTTAACATCATCCGGAATGCAAGTTCACTAAAATTAACTTATTTCTACAGTACGACGTTTGAATTTCTACATATTCTTGCATAGATAGTACTCTAAGAGTAATTAAAATGCTGTCTCATATTCAGTGAAAGAAAAGGAGAATATCTTTATCAAGGCTTATCGATCCTTCAAGAGAATGGATGCCATTATTTTAAGAGTGTAAAGAAAGAAGACAAAATCAAGCATTTTCCATACATTACATATCTAGACAACCAAGTTTGACATGGAAAAGTTTCAAATAATTAACTGACCTATGCATTTGCTTAAAATAAATTCAGAAAAGGAGGAACCTCTGATCCACCATTGGTGCCACTACACAGCGGATTCCTTCGACTCTCTCTCGCCACGACACTTTCTTGGCCATCTTCAGAGAATCACTAAGTTCCGGTGGATTTCCCTCATAGTTGACGTATTTCCCCACGTGCACGATAGATCCGTTGTTACCATCCTCCATGTACTCAGGAATTACCCACCTGTAAACATGAGATATATATTTCACCTCAAAAATTGAAATCATTTCATTTATCGCGATATTCTCTGCCTTATTTATCTCTTAACCGAAACAGTCATATTAAGCGCATAAATTCAATACGGCTACGGATGTCACAAAAGTCAAAGGTCAATTCGAGATGCATATTACAGAAAAGGCGATCGGGTACAGAAATTCTGCTGAGTGGGTCAAGGTGCAATGGGTTCAGGACTATGTTGCGATTGAATATGGAAGAGAAGTTGCTGTACACTGCAACTGCACACTGGAATGGAACTTCTATTTGGCAGTTTTGATGGGGACATTAAGAATATCGGTTATGCTGTTTTAACCTTTAACGGAGGTCACTCTAAGGTCAGTCCTCCCCTTCCATCACCTAATTCGGAAATTAGTACAATACTTAATTTCTGAGCGAAATTAGTACTATACTAAATTTCTGAGCCTAGTTAGTACTGAACATATGAAATGATCCATATTTTCCTTAAATTTAACAAATCTTAGAAGCTTAACGATGAATGTTACAATTATTCTTTGCTTTATATTTCATTTTTAATTTAATTTTAATCGTGGAAAAGCTCTTCTTTCTCCATAACAGTAAGATAACGATCTGTCAAAAAACATTTTATTTGATATGAAATATTAGAAATGTCGTATTCACCGACCATTCAAATAGAAAATGCAAAGTTTCGGGTTGTTGAACAATAAATTATTCTCATTTTGTAACATGTAAAAGGGGATGGAGGCCTGTAAAGGGATTTCCTGGACGCTGCAGGCCTCCATCTCCTTTTACATGCAACAGAATGAAATTGCTATATTACTCATAAATTATATGCTCACATTTATGGATCAATGGAAATGAAGTTCGAAAAAAGTCAGAAAATATACATAACAGTAATAACTCTTCTGCATTTTCAGAAGTTTTTTAATAACTCACTTGTTGATTGAGATTTGAACAATCCTGTCGGATTAGGTCCTGAGATTCCTCGATGGTTGACTTCATTCTCGACATCATCATACATTTCTGCGTGTCAACCATGATGCAGTCAATGTATCTTCAACATGCAGGTATGTCTTCAGGTATTCAATGTATATGTATGTGACATCTATCACTATGTCCATTAGACATCCCTGACAAGTGTGTGTGTGTGTGTGTATGTTTGTTTGCATGTGTACTTTCTAATGACCTCTTCGACTTTGTTATGTGTTTGTTCGTCACGCCACTGTATACATATGACGTATTTGTCTTTCCGCCATTGTATACGTATGACGTGTTTGTTTGTCCGCCATTGTATACGTATGACGTGTTTGTTTGTCCGCCATTATATACGTATTACGTGTTTGTTTGTCCGCCATTGTATACGTATTACGTGTTTGTTTGTCCGCCATTGTATACGTATGACGTGTTTGTTTGTCCGCCATTATATACGTATTACGTGTTTGTTTGTCCGCCATTGTATACGTATGACGTGTTTATCTGTTCGCCATTGTATACGTATGACGTGTTTATCTGTTCGCCACGCCGCTGTATACACGTGTGTTTATGTGCCATAAGATTTGCTGTATCTGTCTGTTTATGAAGGGAAGATAATGTAGAAAGGAATGGACATGTTTGTCTGCCAATTTAGCAAACTTCACTTCCTTTGTGTCTTTTTATCCATTAGATTTTATCGGTATGACTCCACAGCTTACTACTGAATCACACTGTTTGCTCACGGGATGATGGAAATATATGTATGGAAGTCTCTTATCCTTGTCAACGTGTTGGCGGACACTCTCGATCGATTGTAGTAATAAAGAGCGAGTGCATCTGTCAATTAATTACTTTACCTTCCATTTATGATGTTGTTAATTAATCGGAAGCGTGGTTTGAAAAGATCATTAGGAGAAGACATGATTCAGTAATCTGTTCCGAATAGGTCATTTCTGTTATGTTGTTTACCTGTATACTTCATTCCAGAAAGGTTATGTAAATGCCAAAAAAAATAATTTATTCGGTATTCATTCACTTTTCAACGTGATGTTTGTTATTTTTTATATTGTTACTATGATTGTTTGATGGTGGTTCATCTGCTGCAGTTTTAAAGTGTTCACTATAGTACTCAAAATACTCTGTTTCCTCTTATATTTCTTTTTTTTTTTCATTTCAGGACTTCAGTCGGTAGACGACCATGCCAAGACGGCTCCTCATAAATAGTCTGGAATGACGACATAGTCTGCAATGTCGAAGAATGTTGGATGCTAGACAAAAACGTCGTTTACGTGAGAATAATGCTTATCGAGAATTGGGACGAGCAAGGGATCGCGGAGTACGTGGAAGACAACGGAAACAGAACGTGCTCGAGCACACACTTATTATGTATATGTATCACAGTTTGGTAGTATGTGTTGAGCAGTGAAATTATTTATAACAATATGAAGAATTTGCCTTGAAAACGTCTTTGAAGAATAGCATACGAAAAGAAGCTTATATTCTCAGAATCATGCCCTTGACCTACTCGTAATTTCTGATCGCTTCAAATATCTCTTTTTTCTACAGTAACTAATGGAGGTATTATATATCGTTCTTGCGGCTTAATTTCGAAACACATGAAAACTTCAGGTAAGAGGAATAATATCTATTGGATATACCAGTAACTTAGACTCATTCCGAGATGAATGAGGTAATCTAATAAGAAGTGTGTAGTCATATTTACTGATATCTTTTATTTTTGAAAATATCCGTTCAATAAATCCGGATGTTTTGCCATTTGTTGTGAATTGTAACAATTATTCCTTTTTATTTTTATTTTTATATTTATTTTTGGGGATGTTGTCAATTATTTCCTCTTATTATATTACGTAGCATTTCTATTTTTATTTCCTTTTATGATATGATAACTGTTTACAATATTTTGTGGTCGGCAGACAATAAACTATTTATATCCAGAACTTCAATTTTTTCAATGCCTTGCATAATATGAAATATGTTATTTAAAAAAGTTGTTTGTTCTGATAAATGTCAAATAATACCATCGTGAATGATGACTTTTTTGGAGCATAGCAAATGCTTCTAGAAGAAAATATTGTTTTCAGTCAAAGGAAATTCCCAATTCTCCAATGTATTTATAATACTGAGTGAAAGTTTTGCAACTAACAGAAGATTGAAAAGACAGAACGAAAATATCCATCCGTTTTAATAACTTAAGATCAGGACATGTGATAGTCTTAGAATATGGGCATCGACGAGTGGGAATTGGATTAACCAGGAATGAAATCAGATTTCGAGATATTACATCAAAATTCTATGAAATTACAAAATTTCCAACAATTAGGATATTTTGCGTAATACTATGTCAAATGATTGTATGATTTTTGGTAGGATTTAAATGATAGCATTTGTATTCGTCTTGTTTTGATTTGCTAAAATTTTATTTTCACTTCTATTCAGATTTCGAAAAGATCAGAAGTTCCAACAAAGATTCTTCATGGATATTCAAAGCAATACATCACCTGAACCAATGCGGGATGAGGATGAGAAGTAAGGAACATTATATACAATTCTTTTCTCTGTTCTGATTTTGATTGAAAATGTTTAACTTGAGCTAAATATTGTTAGTTTATTGGAGGGAAACATTTTTGACATTTGCTTCATTAAAATTGTTCCATTTTTATTTCATTAAATTAAATTTGATTAAAATTTTGGTATAAAATGAGAAATTTCGCCCGTTTAAGATTTAGACCGTTGGAAAGTTCATCAAGGCAAACTGACATTGATGAATTGCAAAAGCAGTTGCAATTATCTCAGAAACGCGAAAATTTAGCTAATCTGAGACTGGCGGTGAAGGAGAAGCAATTACGTGATTTGTTGGTTTGTTTTTTTTTTTTTCTTTTTTCTTTAATATTTTTCAAGTGAATTACGAAGATTTATCCTTAAAGGTTGCTTCTCAATCATTATTAAACTGCTATATCGTTGTTAGATCTGTTCTCGATTGTTAACTCATTTCTAAATCGTGGATATCTATTATACCTGATCAGAACTATACTTCAGTTTCCATTTTTCGATTTATAATTTAAATCATAACAAACATGTACCGAATAGTTTTACACTGCCTTTTGATTATATTTGGATATGCTTGGAATGATTGTGATATCTAGAAGGTTATCCTTACTTGTTTTTTAAATTTCGTTTATTTCCATCATATTTGAGACTGACTTGTATGTGAATCTTTTTTACATGATCTTAACTATTTATTTCATAGGATGAAAATGAATCGATGAAACGTAATGCGAGTGATGAAAATAAAGCAGACTGTACATTGGTTGATCAAGCAGTTGGAGTGATGTTCTCAGCAATGCGTGATGAAATTCGTAAGGCCCGCAAAGATGCTAAATTAGCAACACTTGAATTAAGGGCTCTCAAAAATGGACCAGAAAGGTTGGACTAAAGTTTCCGACTTTTTCTTTATTTTTCCTCATTCAAAAAGACCTCTTTGATATAGATTAAATATTAATTTTTTTAATTTGAGTTTCTTTAGTAGTGATGCAAAGATGTTAGCAGCACTATGTAAAAAGCTAGAGAAAGAGAATGCCGAACTTAAAAATGAAGCGACCAGAACAATTCGTTTGGAAACTGTGTTAAGCTACTGTCGTAAAACTGTTGATGGTTTGAGGAAGCGATGTCGAGGTAGATTGAAATTGTTTTTCGAAAAACCTTATTTCGTATATTTTCTGATTTTTCCTTTCCGTGAATTGGGATCTTACTACATTAATGATGAATTTAGTTTTATTTGAACTTATTTATTAGTTCTTTCTCAGACTTCAATTCTTGGACTTCTCATATTTCAAAGTTTTTCTTCCATCTATTTTCTTTTCGCTGGTGTCCTGGTTCACTTTCTGAAAGGATATAATCTTCAATGCTTAATTCATAAGGAGTATACTCATCGATCACTCTCTGGTCAATACTCTCAAATCGACCGCACAATATCGTTATATAAGAGAATCTTATTAATTCTCTTGCAATGCTCTAATGGGGCTTGATCAACCAATCAGCATGATGATCCCAGAAGTAGTGGGATTTGAATTAACTAAAAAATTCTCAGAAAGAGTAACTGCAACTGATCTAGTACTGACAATTACAAATATCTTGAGAACAAAAGGTGTTGTTGGTAAATTTGTAGAATTTTGCGGTAGTGGGTTGGATCATTTATCTGTAGCAGATAGGGAAACCATAGCTAATATGGCTCCAGAGTATGGCTCGGCGCTTTAATTATATGGAATTTTCTGGATAATTTCTGAACAAAAATTTTTGTCTCTAATTTGTCACAGCTGAATGTATTTTTGATTTTAATGCAAAATTAAAATGAATCATCATAGATTTTGGCGACATTTTGGCGGAACGTGATGAAGAAATAAAACGTTTGCAAACTGAATTAGTTCGTGCACATGAAGAAAATATGCGGTTGCAGAAAAATGCAGGTGGTATTCGAGTATTGCAAACGCAAAAAGATAACCAAATTTCCGGACAACAAGGTATTTTAAGCGATACATTCTTCGTTTTGTAATTATTTTGATATGTCATATTAGAAGAAATGAGTGAGTCAAATGATACAGTTTTGGGAGTTGCAAACCATCTGATATATTCTATGAATTTTGCTGCTTGTAATTTTCATTCTTTTTTTCTGTGTTCATAATAAATATTGGAAAATTAAAAGAGAAAAGAATAAAAATTCATTTAAATGATTATTACAGGGATGGATCATAATGGCAGTGTCAGTGTTGTTACTAATGAGAACATCGAAGAGGTATTTAGTTATTTATGTTAATAAAGCGAGATAATTTTCACTCGATATTAGTATATTTGAAGTTGGCATTCCATTTGTATCAGATTCTATGACAAAATTATTTCTTATCGTTATGTGAAAAATTCATCAAATTTTCAAATTATTTATCAGGTTGTATCAGTATCCAGTCGAGAGTCAGGGCATGATGAAATGGAATTTGATGACCAAGTTGATCGAGTTTTGACACCTGGAGCTAGTGCTGTCGAAGCAGTTAATGTTTCCAGTCCTGAGTCAATTCATGGCGCACCCGAACCAGAAACCATATCCAGCGATGAGCAAGATATTGCTGATGTATCATCTAGCAAAGATTCATCCATTATGGAAGGCTATTCTTAGTAAATAGCTGTCGTTTGTTTTCGATCATTATTAATTTGGTCTACAATGGGCTTAATTGATAAAGTTTCGAACTTTCTGCTAAAGAAATTTCGTTTTGCTTGTATATGCTTTTGAAGTATTAATCCATTCTCGATCGTTTAAAAAGTACATCAGTAAAATAAATTTATTTAAGGGTATATTCATTATATACATTTCAAGATTATCATCATCCACGAACTGTATATATCAAGATTCAAAAATCAAATGTTAGACAGATTATTCTCTAAATAGATTTCCGAATTTGTGATAATTTCAGAGATCACTGATTGCAAGATCTCGAATTAATCTTAGAAATAGGTGATTATGAAAAAGTGGCTCAACGAGCTCAGTAACGAAATGTTTTTGTTTTAAATTAGAAGTTTCGCTGTTATCCTGTCAATCAAAAATTTACATGGATCAAAAGCGCTTAGAACTGGCTATTCGATGAATATTTCTAGTATTATCAGCTAGAAAATTCGAAAATTGCAGCACTGCGCAATACTGACAAAAGGTATTATTATGCTTCTTTAACTGGTACTGCTTGGGCTGAAGAACGGAATGATGAACGAATTATGCGACCGTTAATTGGTTGGACTGCGCGAATCGGTAACATCGTTTCTTCAACTTCACATTCATAACCTCCACGCTTCAGCATGCGCAATTTATCCAACTGCAAAAAATCGATTTTTCCAAGATAGCCAATTACTATGTATGATTGATGTAAACATTCATTCCTTTTTTCTGTTTTTCTAGATAAAAGTTCTAGGATTACCTGACTGGAAGATATCCGAACAGTAGCCCTGAAAATAATCCATTGAACAGTTTCTCTGTATGGTTGTACTGTCTCCGAACCGGCGTATGTCCAGAATTCTTTCATTTTTTCTACAAAATAAACTCTGCTTTATTTATTTATTTATTTCCTTTGAGATTTGGAAAAATTGGAGTTTAGCAAACTAATGATTGAAAATTTGTCGGGATCAAAGATCATAATCAAAGTTTGTCTACCAATTCTTATCATAGGTATAAGACTTGATAAAAATTCTATAGATTAATTAAATTGATTCAAGAGAATCCGAGAAGATGAACCTAAAGAAGGCAGCATTTGAAGCAAATTGACTCCGTAGATCACACATTCACTACCTTTATAAACCACTTGTTTGATACCATCAATTATTGTTGAGAATGTTGGATTATCGTCGTGCGATTCCTAGAAAATACTGATATTTTAGATGGCGCAAATACCTATCAATCTAAACACTACATCGATTCAAGTAATTCGATAATTAAGTGTGACTTTCATCTCATAAAAGTCTAATATTAATTGGCAGTATTAAAAAACGAATTGAGCTCAATATTCCGGAACTTTCAATTTGGCTAAAAAGGTACTTTGGCCAAGCGGTAAAATTGAGAACAAAATCTTTCTCGATTCGTTTTAAATCAATATTTATTGAAATATGATTATATTAAGCTAACATTTAGTAATACAGCCACAGCCAAGATGCCGTTTTCTTCCTTAAATGCAGCTTCTAGATTCGGGAATTTCGACTTTCGATGGATGAATTGTATTTCGCCTGCATAGCCTACACCACCGATCGTGTGTTCACTTCCATTCATAGGCTCCGTACCCCAGTGGAAATAGACGGTCTCCAAAACGTATTTTTCCTCCCCCAAATGACTCATTGATAATTCAGCCTTACTAGAAGGATCAAGTTGCAGCTGCAAGCTATCACCTGCATTCTTTAGTCGTGCTTCACCATTCACTGGATAATTTATTCTGAAACAAGCAAAGTACTGCTTTCTCATCAATCATTCAGAAAGAGCATTTCCTGGATTCAAGTAAGCACTAGCATTTCATGTCTGATAATTACTACAAATTATCAGCCATCAAATCAAAGATTATCAGTATTGTCTTAATTCGACAACATCATCAATCATTTATCTGCTCTTAAAGTTAATATTCCAGAGCATCCATTATATGCCACCTACATATTTGTATACTTCCCTAAATTTTTATATTTTAATAACATTCGAAATTTAATTTTCTTTAACAAATAAAATATGAAACCCAATTTCCGAATCCTTAAGTGTACTGTCAAAAGCTGTAACTGTTGATAGTATATCAATAGGTGATTGTTTTCGATCTCCAGTTACCTGTAAATAACTTTATTGATTGCACTTTCATTTGAAAAAAAAAAAGTAATCTGCGATATTCAGGCAATAGAGAAAAAAGTTGAAATTTTTGACAATCAATATTTCGGAAATAATCGATAAAATGATAATATTACTTCGGCCTACAGTGATTGTTCTACAAAATCAGGACATTAATAAGAATTATCACATATCACCTGTAGCATTTTGCCAAGATTATCAAGCTGAGCAGTGGCACGATTCAGAATTGGTGCCAAATTATCTCGAGCACGAGTTGCCGTTTGCAGTACGGAATTTAATTGTGGTCTTACATTGTTCAGCTGAGCTTGTACATTAGCTGTTAATTGACCCAAAAATGCCATTTTATTTTCTTCTGAAATTTATTTTCAATTTATATTCGCACTTATGAAATTCAGAATTTCGTTCCAGCTTATAACGCATTGTCAATTATTCATTTAAAAATTTGATTTGTCTAACCGCAATTAATCAAACGCACGTGTGTCATCAAAACGTGGGAAATGCATCACGCATTAAAGAATTCAATCCACTTGGATCACAATTTTCACAATTTTCAAACAATTTAATCAGTTGACCTGCTAATTAAACCGTTAATGATTCGGACTATCTGACCTCAAATAATCGAGTTTCAGCATAGAAATCACTCATGAAAATCGAATCATTTATCTGGATAATTCTTCTCTTTTACGTCAGTTATGATGATACGAGTATTCAGTATTTTAAAAAAACAATCAAATCATTCGAACAATTTCAAGTTTGAATTAATTGGTGCAATAATAGTTTGATGTTCTTCTTTAATACAGTATGAGAGAAAAATATTAATTACTTTGCATTATTTGGAAATCATTTTTTAAATGGATAATGAGATTAAAAAAAGAAAAACTTGTCTGACTAAGGATAATGCAGTTAAAACTATCGACTGTTTAAAAAGAAATCAAACTTTCTAACACTTAATTATTTGACAACTTTTGAAAAATAAAGGCATTAAATAATCGTAATTATAAAATAATCAAGCGTAAAAGTTGGATTCTATTCTCATACGAGTAAGATATTTGGAGCGTTCCAGCTTTAAGCTTACTTTACCCTTACTTTTTTCCTTCTTTTACATGCAATGATTTGATATGATAAGAAACATGATTGAAATTCTCGAACTTTAGTAGAAGTTTCGAGAAAAATTGCGTAATAGATCAGTCTACTCCTTTATTGAAAAAGTTTTTCTAAAAAAATTTAAAACTAAGTAAAATTTTAAAAATATTCTTATTCGAAATGAAATAACTGTTACTATCATAGTTGCCAAGTAGTTATATTTCACATATTATGATCGACTAACTATTGCTATTTTATTCAATAAAATTGGTGGAAAAAAGAAGGAATAAAATAATTTTCGTTATTTGTTGAACGAATTAGAGTTGGCTTCCGCTATTTGGGATGCTGGAAAAGAATTGGATGAATGAGATGAAAGGATGTTGGCTGTCTGCTCATTTCATCTTTTAAATTTGTCATAAATAGGAATTGAAACGAATGAAAAAAGAAATGAAAAAATAGGGGAAAGGAATGCTTGACAAGATTATTCTAATGTAATTGAGTTAGGAAGCAGCACATTGACCAGAAATTAAACTGAATTTCTCGTTTATCTGTTTCTGACTTGAGCAACCATTAATGCAACCAACAATGACATTCCACGTGAATGGAATCATCATCTGGCAGGATTCATTTATTTCCATTCATATATCTGTTATTCATAATGAGACAGAAAATTGTTTGAGGAATTTCTGAAGAGAAAGTTATTAAAAAAAGAAAAATAGCAATTATGTAGTAGATAATTGCAATGATTGCAACCTTCCAAGAGCGAAAGTTTACTTCCTTATTGGTCGGTTCACTTAACTTGTGCCTAATTACTTCGATGAACTTTTCTGCAACAAAAACAAGCACTTACATGCAAAAGATGTAATTAGTGGTTATTGACAATCCGACCAAACTATCTCGGGAGTAATATTTAAAAAGCTCTGGCACTTACTTGCCTTTGAATTATAATGAGCCATTTTGTTGGTTTCGCATATCTCTCTACCCCTGCAAGCAAGCAAGCAAGCAAGCATGCATGCATGCATGCATGCATTTTGATGAATGTTGAAATAATCTATAAAAGCATTGTGTTAGTTAGTTCGTACTTGGCTGAATGAAAATTTCTTTGTAGAATGTAGATGGAAATAGCTGAAAGTTTGCGAAAAAAAGAAAAACAGATTGAATTACATTCACTGCATCGACAATCTCTCCCTCTTCTTCGTCACTTACAGCACACAAATTATGGATTTTCGATAACAACGACAAAATGCTTCTTCAAGAAATTTCAGATTCGCCTTCCCAGTGCTTCTTCTGAAATTTCAGATTCGCCTTCCCAGTGCTTCTTCTGAAATTTCAGATTCCCCTTCCCAATGCTTCTTCTGAAATTTCAGATTCCCCTTCGAATGCTTCACACTTGCTAAATGTCACACCGTACGAATCCAATTAACTTCATATTCCTTCTAGGTGTACCGAAATGAATATAATTATTAATGCTTGCGATCATTTATGTACAATGATGGGAATTTTGTAAAGAAACGCTCATCACAGAAAGGATTGGATAAAATCGATTGGATAAAAAAAAAAAAGGAA